>PVHP010009698.1:0-49708 GCA_004024765.1 Zapus hudsonius
CCCCTTTTACTTTATCCTAATGCTGGTCCCGAACCCAGAACAACTATTTCCTAATTTTAAAAGAAAAACTGACAATCCAGATTTTGACATGAAATCTCACATTTTAAACATATTTGTTAGCTACTCAAAGAATTTTAAAATATATAACATTGGTCAAATAAAGCCTTTGGAATCTGACCATAAAGCACAGGCCACCAGACAAACTAGAGCTAATTGTAACCTTGCTACATGACACTGTAACTTCCCTGTGCCTCAGTTGTTTTGTTGCTTATGTGTGTGCACACATTCGCATGTGACAGAGTTGTGTATGTGTGTTTGTGTGTGACTGTGTCTATATGTGTGTGTACATATGGCAGTGTGTATGTATATGTGTGTATACATGTGTGACAGAGTGTGTATGTGTGTGTGCATGTGACAGTGTCTGTGTGTATGTGGAGGGTGTATGTGTGATGTGAGGTCTTTTTTTAAAAAAATATTTTATTTATTCATTTTCTAGCAGAGAGATACAGAGAGAGAGAGAGAGAGAGAGGAAGAGAGAGAGCACCAGGCCACACCTTGTGGGTCTGGCTTATGTGGGTACTGGGGAATTGAACCAGGGTCCTTAGGCACTGGAGGCAAGTGCCTTAATCGCTGAGCCATCTCTCCAGCCCTGATGTGAGGTCTTTAAATTGGGTTTTGGAGCGTTGGACTTGGAAGTTTCCAGCCCTAGAATCCCTCACTCCTAAGCACAAGCACTCTTAACTGCTTAACCATCTCCCCAACACAACTGTTCACATTATTAAAGTAAACTTCTTTGATCCACCACCTGGCAGAATAATTAGAACTCCATAGCATTGACTAAGCCCTATGGATTCGACATAGAAATGTTCAATGGAATCACAGGATGCTGCTGGACATCAGCCATTTGAATCTGCAAAACCACGAGTTCACATCGTTCCAACAAGATCGATTTGGTCAACCTACTGGGCTTGATGGTGTGACAACCAGGGCAGTGATGTGTGAGCCTTAGGAGGGTCTGGACCAAGGGGACAATGTGCCCTTCTGTGTTGTGAGGCAAGATCTGGCATTTAGCCAGAAACTTCTTGCAGGAGGACAAAGGCGCTAACGGAGACAGGCTTAGGACTCTTTGTGTTCCTGCCAGGGTGGTAGGTGATTTGATCTGGGCCCTGGCTCCCTGAGGCTCTCATGTAGGGCGCTCATTCTCTGCGCATGCTCCTAAATCGCCCATATGTGGGTCTGTGAATGGCTTTTGACATCTGGGTGATTTGTACATGTGAAGACCTTCATTATATTTTCATTAAAAAACACAACACAGCTTTGAACTAAACAGCTTGAGTTCAAGATGAAAAGAAACGAAGTCTTTGTCAACAGTTAAACATTCATTTTTTTCCTCAGGAAAGGTAACTTAGTTTAGCATTAATGGAGCATAAAGTGTAGCTATTCACCAACTTCTTCCAATCCAAGAACCACAGCTCATACGTAGCAGGTGTGGGGTATTTACAATGATTATCTCATGACTTTAGATTAGGGCCTTAGAGTAATCATATGTTAAATTTTCCCTACTCCCATTGGCTATTAATTGAAAGCTATAGCTAGCTACCTGATGTGATTCAGTTGTCTACTGATTTCAGCCCAGGCCATTCAGTTCACTTCCTTGGTATGTACTGAATATGAGTCCTGAGTATTAGTTGAATAATAGTTCACATGGAAAACAATGAGTAGCATTTCCTCATTCACATCTTCCTTTAGATTTACAATGCACTTATTGTGACTGATCCTGTACCACGATGCTTTCAAGGTTCATCATAGTGTGGAATTAATTTCAGTTGCATTTTTCCTGAATAATACTCTTGTGTAGAAGGTAAACAATTGATGGACCTTTGAGTTTTTCTACTTTAGGGCTATTATAAGCAATACTGCTATGGGAACTTATGAGCACATTTTTGTGCGAATATATATATATATATATGTATATTTCTCTTGGGTACATGTCTAAGATTGGGCAGCTGTCTTGCTGTTTTCTGAAGCAAAAACCCATTTCACACTCTGACCAGCTATGCATGAAGATGTCAGTTTCCTCAAAACCATGTCTACACTTGCCATGACTTGTCTTTCTTCTAGCCATCCTAGTCTGTATGTTCTGATATATGCCACTGCACACTGGGATCACATTTTTTTCCATGGTTAATAATATTGAATGTTCACTCACCCAATCTCCTTCTTGGCCAAACTGTGTCCTTTCTTATGACAAATACTGATTTAAACTTTTGTAGTATTTTTTTTATTTGTTCAAGTCAGGATTTCATTCTAGCACAGGGTGACCTGAAACGCATTCTGTGTTCCCAGGCTGGCCTCAATCTCATAGTGGTCCTCCTACCTCAACCTCCCCAAGTGCTGGAATTAAAGACACAAACCACCATACTTGGATCAGTATTTTTTTTAGAATTGGGATACATGTGTTTTTATATTCTTCATAAACTACCTTATCACATAAATCATTTACAATTTTTAGCATTCTGAGGGATGTCTGTTTCCAGTCCTGGTGTATCTTTAGAGGAACAAAAGTTGGTAATTTTGAAGATCACCCTTTTATTCTTTCCATGCTTTTCGTCTCATATTCTAGAAGCCACGGCCTAAGACAAAATTGTGGAGATTGAAATGCCTGGTTTTCCTTTTCTTCCTGCCTTCCCTCGCTCTTCTATCATCCCTTACTTTTTTTATGATGTCAGGGATTAAACCCAGGGCCCGACTCATTCTAAATACAAACTCTCAGCCTGAGCTAAGTCCTCAACCTTAAACATCTACTCTCTTCTCTCTTACAGTTTCACCGCTTGTGTTTGTATCTTTGCTTAATTTTCAATTAGTTTATGCACATCGAAGGAGGATGAAGTCCAAGCTTATTCCTTCTCATGTGGATATTTAGTTGTTCCAGCACCATTGGTTGAAAAGATTCCTGTATTTACTCTTTCCTCACTCAGTGGACTTAGAACCCATGAGAATAATCAGATGATGATGAACACAGGTTTATTTGTAGACTTTCCCATCTTTTCCATCAGTCGATATATCTATATCTATATCTATATCTATATCTATATCTATATCTATATCTATATCTATATCTATATCTATATCTATATCTATATCTATATCTATATCATCATCTATATCATCATCTATATCATCATCTATATCATCATCTATATCATCATCTATATCATCATCTATATCTATATCATCATCTATATCATCATCTATATCTATATCTATATTTGATTATTGTGACTTTGTAACAAGGTTTCTTTTTCTTTTTTTCTTTTTTGAGGTGGGTCTTGCTCTAGCTCAGGCTAACCTGGAATTCACTATGTAGTCATCTGTTGCGGTCAGACTTCTAGTTGCTGTGCAGAAAGAACCCAAACAAAAGCGGCTTATGGAGGAATGGGTTTATTTGGCTTACGGACTCAAGGGGAGACTCCATCCTGGCAAGGAAAACGATGGCATGAGCAGAGGGCCGGACATCACCTCTGCCACAGCACTGCAAACAGCGGCAGAAAGGTGTGCCAAACTCTGGCAAGGGGAAGCTGGCTTATAACCCCATAAGCCCGCCCCTGACAACACAGCTTCATCGAGGTTGTAAAACCCAAACTGCCATCAGCTGAGAATTGATCTATCAGAACACATTCATTTGTTTGTGGGGGACACCTGGATCAAACCATGACATCATCTCAGGGTGACCTTGAACTCACAGCAGTCCTCCTACCTCTGCCTTCCCAGTGCTGAGATTAAAGGCCACCAAGCCCAGCTTGTAGTAAGTTTTTATATCAAAAACATAAAATTTCTAACTGTTCTTTCTAATGATTTTTATTTACTCATTCACTTATTCCAAGATGGGATCTCACTGAGTGTGTTTCCCAGGCCAGGCTTGAATTTGTAATCCTAACTCCCTCAGCCTTCCAAGGAGCGTGGAATATAGATAAGCATGAGGCCCAGCTTCCAGGTTTCCAGGGTTGCTTTACTAGTTGAAATTCCCTTGAGTTTTCAAGTTAACTGAATGTTCAGCTCATCAATTCTTAACAACCATGAAAGGCAGTTGGGATTTTTATAGGAATTGCATTGAATTTGGTCCTCAGTTTGGGGATCATCGATCCCCTAACAATATTTAATCTAACCTGGGATAGCCTTCCAATTATTTAGGGCCTTATTTTTGTTGTTGTTGTTGTTTTGAAGGGATTTAGTGCACAAGTTTTGCCTTTTTTTCTTAGATCTACTCTTACGTATTTCATTTGACGACTATTGTAAGTGAATATTTTCTTAATTCTATTTTTAAATTTTGTATCACAAATATTTAGAAATATAATTGAGTTTTCTATATTGAACTTATATCCTCTAACTATTCAGTAGATTTTTGGATTTCTTAAGATTTTTTCCTCTTGTGAGATCATGTAGTCTGCAGACAGTGTTGTAGTCAGCCACACGTCGCTGGGATGAATCTCCAAACCAGGCACAATTTTGGGAAGGAAGGTATTTATTGAAACTAACAGATCCAGGGGAAGTTAAGGAAAAAGGCTGGCTTCCTTTTACAGAAGCAAGCAGGGAGAGAGAGAGAGAACCAGCACCTCAAGCAAGCACACTCCAAACTAGCACACAAGAGGCACTCCAGGCTTGAGCTCAGACTGCTTTTTGAATATGTATAGCTAGAATTCCAGACCCACCCCAGAAACACCTTAGGGCTGAACCCTAGGATCTGGCCAAGGTAACACACCTCCTCTAGCCAGAACCGGCTGGAGACAATTTACAATTATAACAAACTTTTGAATCTGTTGGGGGACATTATTCAAACTACCACAGACAGGTCATCTTACCTCTTACATTTCACTTCATCATCATCATCATCTTCATCCTTGTTTTGCCTCACGCATTTATGTCGATTGAAATTGGTGATCGGCACCATCTTTCTCTGGCTCCCAATCTTGAGAAAACTTTCAGTATTAAATGTGATATTAACTATGGGTTTTTATTCCTAGTTTCTTGTACCAGCCACAGTTTCTGGAATTTGTGAGACTCTCCTATCTTGGTGTCTTAGCACACTTGTTTCTTCTCATGGTTGGCTTCTTTATGACCTTAAACTTCCAGTAAAGCCTTTTCCCCAACTGAAGTGGAATGCCTCCTCTATTTCATCTCTAGAAGAACATCCTGTTCCCTTCAGAAAAGCTACCCCAGCCTACAGTTATTTTTTGTAATCACCATATACAATTATTTATTTAGATAAGAGGTCTAAAATATACTTTTATAACACATAGAAAAGACATTTGAATGGATAAGGAATATATTGACAGGTAACAGAATTTGGTGTTTATAAATGAAGTCATCGACTTTAACAAGAAATCCAAAGTATATGTAAAACTTGAGACCATGCTTTATATTTTAAAAGAAATTAGGTTTTTAGAGATCATCCATGGCTTTCTGGTTTTCTGAATCATTTCAGAATAAGTTTCTAAACACTATCATACATGGATGAAAGGAAAACAACAAAGAGAAGAACTTTGTCAAGCAAAGCATTAGTCTGTAACAGCTAGGTCAAATTTTGCTTCTTTTTAAAGGTTCATTGATTTACATTTGCTCTTATGACAGGAGCAAAACCAGTATGCTAATACTTGAGGAGTTATAAGATTCTAGTTATTTTTTGCATTGTTCTGTTGCTAATCTTCTGTCTCCGTGTATTTTTACCATGAGGACAGGGGCCATGCCCATCTTCTTGCTGGCAAATCTCCAGTCTGTAACCTTCAACCCTCCTATATTCTCTTCAGTGGTTGAATGAATACAAAAATCTATATCACATGTCTGTGCATCTTTGAAATCATCCCAGAGACTTTTTGTGGATGGAAGCCAGGCGCTGGCTTATGACCGTCAGGTGTCTACCACTGAGCCCTCGCCCTCATCCAAACGTGCCTAACCTTCCCTCTCAGTGCAGCCCCTTCAGAACCACTCAGATGGTTCACGATGTCACTATTGTTTTTCCAAAATATTTCGAGAAATCTTATTTTAGAATTTCCTTTAGCGCCTGAGGTATCTTCTTCACAGCCTGAGGTATTTTCTTTGTATCGCATGTGTTCTTAAGGGAAATAGGAATGGTGAAGAATAAAATCGGAATCTATTCTGTGAAAAATGGGGTGTATGCTACTTGAGTGGGCTTGTCGGTGACACCCTACATCCCCCAAGGCTCTAGGGAGCCACCCTGAACTTCTTCATGGAAGGAGCATGTTTCCAGACCTCAGCATCATGCTTCAGGAGTCAGCAGGAGTTGAGACCTCCACCCCAACCCCATCTGACTCCTGCACATCTGGGATGCTGGTAAGTTATTTGTCATCCACAAGCCATAGCCTCTCTCTTGTACAATCACCAACCTCACTGGCTTGAGCATTAGATAGGAAGATATAACTGTGAGTGCCCACTCAGTGTTAAACACTGCCGCAGTTCCCTCCTCCTTGCTGGGACCAAACACCCTACCAAACGCAGCTGGGGGGAGGAAAAGGTTTACTTTGGTTTACAGTCTCCAGAGGGACGTTTCAGATTGGCAGGGAAAGGATAATGGAACGGAGACCCGACTTCACATCTTGCACCACAGCTGGCATAAAGCAGCAAGAGTGAGCTGAGCTCTGGCAAGGGGGACTATAACATCCATAAGCCCGCCCCCAGCAACACACCTCCTCCAGAAAGGCTCTTCCTCCCAGATTGCAACCATCAGTGCTGGAGACAAGCAATGAAAACACATGAATTTATGAGAGCCATCTGATTTAAACCACCCAAGGCACAAAGGGGGCTGCCAGTAAATTGTAGCTATTCCATTAATACAGTCACCTGTGAGTACTATCTCCCTCACCTTCTATCTTACAGCTAAGGAGCCAGAGACTTGATGATATGGCAAGAGTAAGGGTAGGTATTAGCAAGCTGAAACTCAACACTAGATCTCCTGGCTCACCTTTCATTTATTTTCATTTCAACACACAGAACAAGCCCCAGCTTGCAGAATGTAACAGCTGAGAGGAACAGGCTTATTTTGTCTATAAAGTAGCCAGAAAAGAATGTAGCATGTATGATTTCCTGAAGAAAAGTAAACACAAAGATGTTTTCAGTCCTCTGGCTGCAAATCAGAATACTTTTGTGCAAATTGAATTCATTTGGTTATTGCTTCAGATTAAAATAGATTCTATTACTATTTCCCATTACAATATCTCTATTTTTCTTGTCCCCATCTCTTAGAGTTAGAATGGGAGGCATTGATTGTATTGGGACATTAGGGGAATGAAATAAAAGTAATCTTCACTGGTATAAAAGAAGTAAAATAAATAGCTTCTACAGTAGAAACATTTTAATTTGATTTTTTTTTCATAGCATTAGAGATTCATATGACAGCATACAATTACGTGTGCATGACCCCTTCTAATGAGTTTAAATCACCTAGCCTTCAGGAAAAATCATAGTAACAAGAAAGAATGAGTTGAAAAAATAATTTGAGGAAAATCCAAATTTTTAACAGTTAAAGACATTATATTAAGTGGTTTTAACAACTGCTGATTATATCTTTTCTTAATAGAATCTGACCAGAGGGAAATGACTCTACAAAAAAATTAAGAAAATTTATTTTTTTCAGTGTGTTCTTAGAAAATGAACCAAGATTGTAGCATTGAGCACCTTTTTATTTGTGAACAGAGAGACAGATGGGGGAGAGAGGAGAGAAGAGAGAGAGAGAGAGAGAGAGAGAGAGAGAGAGAGAGAATAAGAGAGAATAGAATGGGCACATCAGGGCTTCTAGCCACTACAAACAAACTCCAGAGGCAGGCACCACTTTGTGTATCTGTCTTTATGTGGGTACTGGGGAATTGAACCTGGGTCATTAGCCTTTCAGCCAAGTGCCTTCACCACTGAGCCATCTCTCCAGCCCACATTTGTAACATTTATGCTACATTTATTTATTTATAGCATTTGGAACAGCTACGAGATGGAAGGGGGATCCAACCAATTCTCCTTCACCTTTCCAAGTCTTCTAGAGAAGGGAGCACCTTTGTGTCTTTGTACAAAGTCTTTATCTTTTCACTGAATTGTGAGCACTGGGGCTGAGGACACCTTTTCTAAATCCTTCAATGACCCTGTGTAGACAAGGATGTCTCTGGTATACCTATTGTTGATATATTAAAATAGCCTAAAATTAGCTTATAGTGCACAAATATGTTGTGCAAGAATGAACAAATATTCCAACTTTCTGACGCACAAGTCTAAAAAAGCAAGATAACCTTCTGTGAAAACTTCCAAAGTCAGTAGTTAACTCACTTCATTCACACAGGCATGCGTGCTTCTATTTGTTTAATACATATAATAAAGGTGCATAATACCGCTAATAGATAGATAAAGATCCAGTAGACAAGGGACTTCCCAAGGAGTTCCATAAACAGTGGAAGAAATTTAACCCACTGTTATATGCTATTACAGTGATTACATGCTTTTTTATTATAATTACCCATTAATTTACAGCACTAGACATTTAGCTTAGATTGTTGAAAATGTGTCTGCTGTTTGCTGAATAGGTAGCATTTTTCCACAGTCGTATGATTAGCTCCTGGTCCTACTGTTTCCTATTCACTCTTTGAAGAAAACCCACGCTGAGTATTGGCCTTTCTGGCAATTGTTAGGTTCTCCGGATGGATCCTGTTGGGTAACTGCCCAAGCTCATTAGGCTTGCTCAGCCAGCGCAGTCAACAGGAGCGGGCGGGTTGATTTGAATGTCAACACTCCTCAATGCATTGCGATATTATTTTCCCGTCTCTGTTTGAATTCCTTCTGTATTTCCCTTTATACCCACAGTGACAGCATTTCAGAGCTTTCTAGTGCACCATCAAATGCTCTGGAGATCACAGCTCTGACTTCCATGGGTCCCTTTAAGGGCTCAGTGCTAGATGTGTTAATCAAGGAGTCCAGTTCTTCACAGACTAATAAACCCATGTGGTAAAGAAAACATTCTAAACATGTTAAGCTTCATTTTTTCAAATATTTTATTATTTATTTCCAAACAAGATATATATATATATGTATATATATATATATATATGTATATGTATATATATATATATATATATATATATATATATATATATATATATCTTGTTTGGAAAAAATATATATGGAGAGACACAGAGAGGGGGGGGAGAAAGCCTACATGGGCCAACAGCCACTGCAAACAGTCTCCAGATGCATTCACCACTTTGTGCATCTGGCTTTACATGGGTACTGGGGAATCGAACCCAGGTCTTTAGGCTTTGCAGGCAAGTGCCTTAACCACTGAACCAGCCCTTCTTTATTCTTAAAAGCATTTTAAATGGAGTGCTGATAATGGTTCCTCACTCTTAGTAAGAGGAGGGTGTTGCTGGCATAGGTCTGGGTCATGTCCTTTGACCTCACAGAATTGCCAGAGTTACTGGTAAGAGGTTAATACTGTTGGATTATTTTTTTCTCCATTACTGTGTTATCTTTATATCTCTTTGACAGTACCTGACAAACATTATTTATTTAACATTTATTGTATTATTCTGTGTTATTACATTTTTATTGTATTATATCACATACATATATTGTAGTATAGACTATATTATATTATGTGCTATTACATTTATTTTAGCAGATGGTGGAGAAGTTTGAGTCTATGGTCCTTTGTTCTGCTGAATCTAGATCGGTCGTGAGGCAGGGACATGATCCAAAGCAACTTCACCCACTTCCTTCATGGTGGACAGGAAGCAGACCAGACATCCTCTTTGAGGGAGAAATCCCCTGCTTCTGGAATGATATAGTTAAGAAAGTTGGAATCTGAATGGCTCACTTTGAAAGGCCTCGGTTGACTGAGAATGAGTGGGGAGGTTCTGAGAGTCCAGGACTCTGGGAGTTCAGCCCAAACCATTGTGGTCGGTCAAGGTGGTTCGTCACTGCTTCTGTGATCAGCCTGCCCAGATCTCTGTTCCCTCCTCTACACCAAAGACCTCCTGGTCACTACTAAACTTCCAAGAGATAATCAGTCAGCCTGGGTGCTCTCAATTATGGAGGGAGACAGCCCCAGTGTATTTAAACCCCCTGAAACCAGCCCTCATTTCAGTTTCTCACTTTTGGGGGTTCTAGTCCATGTCAATGGATTCCTGCTAGCTTGGCTCATGTTTCTGCCTGGACTATGTTGGAATCCTATATAACAAGGCGATCATGCATGCCTCTGCTGGCCTTGTGGGGATGTCTTGCAGCCCAGGATGGCCATATGAACACCTTCTGGTCAGAGCTGTTTCTACCCCTCTTGTTTCATCTTCAGAGGCAACCCCCTACCCAGTGACCCATCTCCCCAATCAGGCCCACCTTCCCCAGCTGCCACCATCACCCAGTACACTTCCAGTTTGAACCCATCCATGGATGAACCTTCATTTAGATCAGAGTCTCCATGCTATGGTTGTCTCGGGAAATGTCTCACAGATACACCCAGAGGTGCACTTTACTAATCTAGGCATTTCTACAGCCAGTCAAGTTAACAAGATTAACTGTCACAATGGTCTATTGTTCCTCTTCTCCTAAGAACAGGATTTTAATTTCCCCTTCAGTCCATGAAGTAATGTCATTTTAACACTGGCTCAGGAACTGAATCAATGGGCACGTGACATATCCTAGACATGATCATTTGTTCAGAGGAAACCACATGATCAGAATGGGGCCAGGGACCCCATGAATCTTCCATGAAGTGGGGATGCTGGATGCAAGAGCTCTTATTTTGATTTTCAAGTGGACATGGATGAGGAGAGATGCAGCAGTAGTGATAGGTTATAGATGAGGTTAGATGGGACATCGGGGGACCCATCGGGAGATGACTCTCTATCCCAAGATGGAGAGATTGGAGATGGAGTTGGCTGGTTAATTAGTGACTGCTCATTATTGTGACAGGAGCAACTTAGGGAGGATGGCATTCAGGGAATGGAGTCCATTGTGGTGAGAAAGGTGGTCCTGTCTCTGGCAGTGGGAATGTCTTGCAACTGCTTGTTAATGGAAGAAATCAGAAAGCAGAGACATGATCATTTGTTCAGAGGAAACCACATGATCAGAATGGGGCTCTCCTCACCCATGTCCACTTGAAAATCAAAATAAGAGCTCTTGCATTTAGCATCCCTACTCCAGGGGCCGACTGTAAGTTCCAGTGACCCATTTCCTCCAGCTAGTTCCTAAATGATTCTACAACCTTTCAAAACAGGTTCATTAAGTCATACCCAATTGTTTAAACATGTGAGAACATGGTGGACATTTCACATTCAAACCGTAACATATGGTTTTGTTTGACACCTTTGATCTACTAATAACTAATGTCTGGTGTATCCCTATACCCAGGGCCTGATTTCAAGATCACCGTTGGAAAGGAAGGCCTAGAGTTTTCAGTTATATAAGCCATTAATGCTTATTTATGTATTTACTTATTTAGCACATGTATCTGTGTGATGTGCACATATATTTGTATTGTTGTGCCAGATTTTGGGGTCCCCAAAGACCACTCAGAAGTCGAAGCGATGCAATCACATTAGGGTCTTTATTGTAGGCTCAGACCAGGACTCACTCTCTTTACCGACGCAGCGGATCAAGAGGAGATACCTGAGCCCAGAATTAGCAGGGTTTTATAGGGATTTAAGCAGAGGTAGGTGGCTTCCAACTTGGCAGTTACATGACTGGTTGACATTTAAAAATTGCTTAGCAAGGACATAAAGAATATATTTTGGCTCTATGTGATGAGTTGATACCACAACATCCTGACCTCACACAGTGCTGTGTAAGCTAAAGAAATGGGTACAAGGGCAAAATTCAAACCTGAGTACATGACAAGTTTCATTTCAAAGTCTCCAAACAACATACATGAGTCAAAATAACTTTTCAGAACACAAGCAATTTCCTAAAACATGCATGTCAATTATTCCTGCACTTGGGTTGCCCTGCTGATTGCCCAGGGTGACACTCTAACCTAGTATAAACTATTCTCTGTCTTATCTCCAAGAACTCCTTTCAGCAGGGTTTATTTTAAAATGGCTGTGCTTATGCTAAGACCATGTTATGCTTCATTGGGATCTCATTCTCACAGTATATGTGTGGGCACACGTGTTTGTGCACAGGGCGCTCCATCTTATTTGTTGATACAGGGTCTCTCACTGACCCCGGAGCTCACTGGTTTGGTTAGACAACCAGCCCTCCTCCCCGGAGATCCACTTGTCTCTTGGACCTCCTGAGTGCTGGGGTTACAGTCGCTCACCACCATGCCTAACATTGGGGGTTCCTGGGATCTGATCTCAGGTCTGCATGCTAGAGAGGCAGACACTTTAGAGTCTGGGCCGTCTCCTCAGCCATACTGATCATCTATATTCATCCACTTTATGTAGACAAGCAGCCAGTACCTTCCAGTCATTGTGAAGAAGTGTTAATGCTGTGGAATCCTTCCTGCTTCCCTCACAGCTCAGGATGTCGCTTATAGGAGAGGGCTTTGCAAGTTTCAAAATGTCTCTTCAGCTCATTTTCATTCTGATTCACCCCCATCTCAGGCTTGGCCAGCCCTAATACCTCTTGACCATGTGAGGAATGTGGACAGTCTCAGGACCGAGCCTCCTTGCAAAGAGAATTCAGAGTCTACATGATCTGACTCAGCATGACTTGCAGAAAGGGCAGGGACCTGGAATAACTTCAGCTACTTGTAAATTAGCTAGTCTCACTCTGGCACTGGGTAAGGTACCTCACGAATTAGGATGACCAGTGAGCTCAACTTCAAGTTCAAATGTCATCACATGATTTTTTTTTAACTGTTGGGCCCATCTTCTCCAAATCAATAGTGTTCAAGATGAAATTCCAAAAAGATGAAAATGGTTGCCTGCTTCCGAATTTAGTAATGACAGAATTGTTTTTAATAATATTTGGATGTGCGTATGGAAGACTGCGGAGCCTTCCCTTAGCTATGTGTTCTCATATCATTTCATGTGTGAAAAGATACTGTTCACCTTTTTATTTAATCCACATGCACTTCCTCATATGTATGCTTTGATGCCAAGTGTTTTAAATCAGCTGTTATGGTGTTAAAACAACAGCGTTATTTATACACATTTAGTGAGCACACTAGAATAAATTACAACTATTTTCAGGATGCAGTGGAGTTCCACACTGGATTTAGATGGCTTGTTTTTAGTCTCCTGCAATCTGTCTGTCCTTGCTTCACACACTTATATTGTTTCTTAACCTTAATAATACCTTTAAAGACTACAAGTCGGGAGTGTCATTTGGTACATGTATTAAGACTGGCTTAAATTTTCAACTTTGTGAGAAACTGCGTTCACTTCACTCAGACACAACTATTAGGGAAATCTGAATGTGATTACTGAAGTCATTTTTATTAGTAAGGTTCATCTGAGATAAAAATCTTGAAGTCTCCCCCTCTTCACTTTCTTTAGGGTGCCACTTGGCATTTTTCACTACTTAAAAAAATTATTTTTAAAATGGTTTTTTTGGACAGTCTCAGCATACTTTTTGCCATTAGTCTCCTACACTGCATAAAATACCCAGATTTGATATGGTCCAGTCATCCTTGCTATGTGCTTTTGAGGAGATTAATTTATTCATGATTCTCCCATTTAATTCTCTGGGCATGGGGCTGGCATTACATATAAAGCAGGTTCGGTTTCACTGGAATTGAGCACTGAAGAAAACCGATTGTTTTATTGATGTTCTTTTTCTACTGTTTGAATATTCAAGCACTGTCTTAAGAAAGCTCAGTTTTGCAAGCCAAGAGAGAGAGAAGAGAAGAGAGAGAGAGAGAGAGAGAGAGAGAGAGAGAGAGAGAGAGAGAGAATGGGTGCACCAGGGCCTCCAGCCACTGCAAACGAATTCCAGATGCATATGCCACCTTGTGCATCTGGCTTTGTGTAGGTATTGGGGAATTGAACCCAGGTTGTTAGGCTTTTCAGGCAAGAGCCTTAACCACAGAGCCATCTCTCCAGCCCCCAGCTCTTCATTTTAATAAACAAATTTTAATGGCTATTAACTGTGGACCATAGAACATCCATTAGTCTGTCATTTATCCATCCGTCTATCTATCTATCATCTATATATCACATATCTATTGCCTGTATTTCATGTGTCTGTCACCATGGCATTTAAATTCTGGTTGCATTCATGAGAGCAATCAAGTGGTGCAGCTCAGGTTCTGTTCTGCTCTGGCACTTTGTGATGAATGAATATTAATGCCGTTGTTTTCCTGTTTGGAATGCATGGAGTTTTCCCTGTGTACTCTGCAGCTCCATTGCTGCGTGCCTCTCTGTTTGCAGTTATGATTATGCCCTGGGTGTAAACTGGCACTTCTGCACAGTAAATAATCTATAACTTACATTTGTAAAAAATATCTAAGATCATCCGGTCAGAGCCTACCTGTCACTATCTAAAAGCTCTCTCTCTTCCCTCCTCTTTGGCCCCTGCCAGGTCCCTTCACTTTACTGAAGTATATACACTATTAGCTGTTCAAATTAATAGCTTACCAGTGTCTTTAATTTTATATGATTTCTTTTTCATAGTTTAAAATAGTCCTTGGCCAAGACAATTAATGTAAAACATCTATTACTAGCTTGAACACTCAACAGTGACTTTGCAAAGACGAGTTCTTTAATTTTTAAAATTCTTTTCCTAGTTCTGTTTTGCTGGTTAGATTAGTTAGTCATGAAACTCGTGTCCTGTAAGGCAGTCAGAGGCAAAAGCAGAACTCTAGAAATAGGGGTAGAACTGTGATTACTCATTAGGTTTCACATATATTAGCCATCCTTATTATGCAAAGTTAGCATTGTATTCCACAGATCACTGATCAAACTTCATCCACAAGGGCTGTGAACTTCGTGATGGATAACAGACAGGAGCTTACTGGTATCGACAGACTTCAAGGATCATAGTTGGTGCAGTCAGGACCACATAATACCCGGATCAGATGATTGCCAAGTGCAGTGAACACTTGTTTGATCTCTAACATCACAACAACATTGGATCTAGTAAGTGTTAGCCTCTAGTGCTGGGCCAGTGGTGTAGCATTTAGTCATGGCTCCAGATGCGAGCCTAAACCAGTTCTTCCTCACCTTTTTGTAAGAAGCCCCGCTCCGTGAGCCCCAACCATCCAGTGACTGTCTTTCCATCCGCTCTGGTCGTCATATGATGGGTTCTCCACTACTCATTCTTGTGGTCTGTTAAAGGGCTCAGCACAGCACAAGCCTTAGTGATTTGCCCGTTTCCTCTAAGAGTAGGAATGATGGCCTGAAACAACTTTCTTGGATTTAAAAAACTGCTCAATCATTGCCCTTCTACTACCCTTTGTTTTACTCTATTTTAATCTTTTTCTAAGTAAATTGTGACTTAGCCAAGATTTTATTGCAGAACATCATTTTGGGCATATTTCCAATGGAACCATATGTTATTCCAAATGTTAGTTGGGTTCTCATCTAATCCAATTCCCAGTACGTTCATAACATGGCCTAAATTAATTTCTAATCCTCACCAGAGTTTGCCTGTGTGATGTCGCGACCTTCCTACCTCTTTCCTGTGTAGCTCTCATACTTACCGTCCTCTGTCACATCCCAAGCGCACGATGGATTCCTGAGGCTTCTGTGAGTTTGCATGGTTTCTCTTTGCAACACCAATGACTTGATGGCACACAACAGCTCTCATCTAAAAGGGGATGTGGGGTACAGGTAGTTGTCTACCCTGGTTGAATCCACACACCAACTGGAAATTCCTTTGTTCATGGAAAAACGAGATGGCTAGGGGCAGCTGCTGTCATGTCTGAAATCCACCACCAGCTACAGAAGAGAGAATCTAATTCTTCCATCCATATTTTCTATAGACCACTATCAGGGTAGTCTATAACCATGGGGGGGGAGGAGTAATGGCTTTTATACAGGCCAAATAAGTAATTTATATGTATAAATTCTGGCGATTCAAGTTTACAATATACACACACATTTTATGATTAAAGCCCACTGTACTCAGAATATTGCTGTCTGAGTTATCAGTGTGAAAGACAAACCTACTGTGAGGCAAAGTCCCTCCGCCTTGATGCTGGGACTCTTTGATGAAAATCATCCAATTAAAAATTCCTGAGACTGAAGTTCCCACTTGCACCTGCATGATTTCAAGTTCAGATGTTGGACCCAGCCCAAGAGTCTACGTTGACCGCCCTCTGATTAGCAAACAGTAGCTAAGCTGAATGCTGTTTGCTTCCATGCCCTTCAACTATTTATGTCACCGGATGCTTTTGTTGAGAGAAAGCCACTCTCCAAGGCCCCAGGTATCAAAGTTATCTGTCTGCTCCTGTTGGTTTCTGGCAGCACACAGACCAGCTGCTGGGTTCCCGGGGTCCTTACACAGAGGCAAGGGCTCGGCTGCAGCTGCTCAGACATGAAGCTTGTATGTACAACGCAGCTCCTTCATTTCTCCTGAAACCCAATCTGCTAAGATAAAAATTTCAGTACCGATTCTTGATGTAATTTCATGTTCAAAAGAAGTCATTTGGCCTTCACATTTCTGTGGCAGTTACTTATTCTAAAGTACAGCTTATATTTTGGGTGTACATTCAGGAAGTATTGTGGAGAGTGATTTTATTCAGAAGCTTAGCCTGTTGCCCAGGATAACATCAGTGGCTAATATCACTCTCTTGTCTGGTCCTAGATATGGGGAATTATGCTTGGCCTGAGGATTATAGTTAGTGAGTCAGTTATAATATATTGAACCTGTGGAGAGCTTAAAGCATAGCCATAGATATTGTAAGGATGTTAAAGACTATTGTTGGTGTAGCCACTGAGAACGGGTACTGATGAAATGATACTAAACGGGCAATAAGCACAACCCTATAAATTGCACCTGTGGGAAGTGGGGAAGTTAGAGGCCAGGAGGGATCAGACTGAGGAAAACTGAATGAGCTCCAGAACGAGGGGAAGTTTGTAGAATGACCAGGATATTTATTCAGCGTCTACTCGGTCACAAACACCGGGCTAGGTGTGACTCCAGGACAGCACAGTGAGCCCGCATGGTCACTTGCCCCAGGTTCTTAGAGAGGATGTGGAAGTGACATGGTTAAACTGACATTGGAATACTGAGAAAGCTCCAAGGTATGTGCGCACACACACACAAGTGTGGAGTTTTCTAGAGTAGGAAGATGTGCTGATTTGAATGTCCATGTCCTCCATAGCATCAAGTGTTTCTGTCTAAGCTTCTGTGGAGTTCCCAGCTGGTGGAGTGTTTGGGAGGTGGAACCTTGTATGTACAGGTGTATTGCTGGGTGGATCTTGGGGTTGGGGTTGGGAGTCCAACCCTACTGTACATTCAGAGCTGGTTCCTGCTGGCTGTCGTCTCTCTGCCATGGGTGTGTGAAGTGAGCCAGCTTCCTCCTCCATGATGGAGCTTCGCCTGGAATCTGTAAACCTGAAATAAACCTTTCCTCCTGTAAGCTGCTTCTGGTCGGTATTAGTCCCAGGAATGAGAAACTAACTGCCACAGTAGAGAATCCAGAAAATGGCATGTACTCTTCGTAAATATGGCTGCTACTCCTGATGTTCAGTTTCCAGTTTCCTTGTGTAGAAATGGCTCACTATCAAAGATTCGCCTAAGCCTCAGGTCAATAAACTGACCACTTAAACTTCAGTCAAATAAGGAAGCCGAACTTTGCCAACTAGGATACTGATTCAATAAATGAGGGAAGCCTTTGCAATTCATTGTCAGAAGAGTATATATGAGGAGAAACAACGTGTTCAACAAGTGTGGCAATGTGTGGCCGAGTCACACAGGTGTAACCAAGAACGGAGGTGTCGTCAGGAAACAACAGAAACCGACAGTACGTGGAGTTTCTTCCTGATCTCCCAAGCTACCTGAACCCATGCGTTTTTGTCACACCCAGGTTTAGGCAGCTCACCCTTGTCTTTGTACCTTGTGGTGTAACAAAATAGGCTGGATTCATTGTTGGAAGAAATTGAAGTTCTGGAGGCTGGACGATAAGACCCCAGCATGTTTGGGTTAGGGTCTAAATCTTTCCTTCCAAGATGTGGTGTTTGTTGCCCTGTCTTCCAGAGGGGAAGAATATTGCAGAAGGGATGGAAATATCCCTAACTTGTTCACTAAACACTTTCCTAAAGAACTGATTTCATTCATGGGAGTGGAATCTTCATGGCTTATTTAACTTCTAAGAGCCCCGCATCTTACTACTGGAGATTATTAGGTTTCCATACGAATTTAAGAGAAGACACAGTAAATGTAACACTAGAACATCAGGGGAGATGGCTCAGTGGTTAAAAGCCCTTGCTTGCAAAGCCTGCCAGCCTGGGGTAGATTCCAGAGAACACGCATAATACCAGATGCACAAAGTTTATATTGGGTACATGTTGAAATGATAATTTTTGTTACATGAAATATACTGGTAATTTGGTCTTAATTCTTTCCTTATAACTTTTTGAATGTTACTAATTTAAGATGTACGTGGCTCATCTTATATTTTTTAAAATACATTTTTAAAAATATTTACTTACAAGGGGAAAGAGAGAGAGAGAGAGAGAGAGAGAATCACTTGCCAGGGCCTCTAACCACTCTAACCACTGCAAACAAACTTGAGATACATGTGCCACTTTGTGCATCTGGCTTTATGTGAGTACTGGGGAATCGAACTCAGGTCCTTTTGCTTTGCAAGCAAGTGCCTTATCTGCTGAGCCATCTCTCCAGCCCTTAAAAAATATTTTTATCCATTAGCATAAAGTAGGTTATCTTGAGGCCCAACATGTTTGACTCTGCCCAAGTGCCCATTCATTCTCAGCAGGATGCAGCCCGTTTCTCTGAGAACGCTATCTGGCATCCTTCAATTCCCCGTCCATTTCTTACCTCCTGTGCTTTCCTGTGCATCCACTCGTATTCATTATCACCTTGAGGTCATCTTGATCATGGACAGAAAGTCATTCATTGACCAGCTCAGTTCATTCTCTGCCATTCGGTTCATCTCATGTTCCTTCCGCCTTTCAGGGTTGCTGACAGTATCCCTTGGAAGGCCTCTGCAGCCCTCATGGGATGATCTTGATCAGGATGAACCATCACCACCAGCTGCCTGTAGGCCTTTGGTTCAGTATCTGATGCTATGGCTTCGATCCCCAGCACATGGAAAGGGTTTAGTGCATCCTCAGGGACCCCAGGCATGGTCACAAGGCAAGCTGCTTGCTCTTCTGGCTGGCAGGAGCACCCACTAGCCACAGGTAATTACCCTGCCTATGGGTCCTCTGCTTGACCCAAGGCACCTCCACCCAACCCCATGGAACTAACCCTGCCAGCGACTGCCATGACCTGCTCTCTCCAGCCAGACCCTCCAGCTTAACCAGTCACCGAGTCCTTCCAGAAACTCCCAGACCAACTACAGACAACCCCAAAAGCAAGCCAGATCCAGGAGCAGCAAAGTACCCCCAGCCTTGGTCACCTTCCAACATAACAGAATGCCTGGTGGGCACAATGTGCCTGCAGAACTTTGCACCTATTGTGAGCATGTTTTTTTTTGTTGTTGTTGTTGGCGGAAACAAAGCACTGTGATCTGTGTTTCTCCCTGGAGCTTTCTTCCCTCTGGTTTGATACTTCATCAGATAAAAGGTGGACAGATTTTCTATCAGTTCTTCAGAGCAGAAGTTCCTAGGTCTACCCGAAGGATAATAGGTTCAGACTGAGGAAAGCAGCTGGGGTCTCAAGCATCTACACCCCTCCTGGATCTCTCTGGAGGTGAGTATCTGAGCACAGGAAAGAGATTTGAAAACATTCTCATGAAATCAAAGTAAAATTATTTGGAACCGACCACCAAAAAGCAAAGCAAACAAACCATAAGAAATGTGCTTTTTCCCCATGATCCCTCAGCTGGGAGAAGAAGAAAAACCAGAGCAAGGAGCAAGAGGCTGTCCATTCATTCAATGTGAGGGAGTCAGGTTGTCCCCAATCTGCTGTGGACGGATGTACAGACCAAAGATGGATCTTCCCACTGTGTCTGCTGCCTCACCATCTCTCTTCATTCCTCGATCCAAAATTCCCAGAGCAAAGAAAAGTCAGTCTCGGGGTGCTCTGATGCACCTACCAGAGTCTGGCACATGGAGCTGCACTTATTGGACTTAGCCAAGAACAAGCAAAGCCAACCACAGGCAGGCCAGCTAAAAAGTTATTGGCATCTTTTTCCTGGAGATATCTTAGACTTTTAGTTGATTTTATTGGAAAATAGATTTCTCCTTTTAATTTCTTCTCTCATTAAAGAAGAATGGATTCTTTCTCCTTTTACCCCCATTTCTTCCTCGCTTTTTTCCTTCCCCTCTTTCCTTTGGTTTGTCTTCTCATAGACAGCCTCTGCTAAACTGGTCAAGGCAGGACATGAAAGCGTAGCTGGCCCATTTAATCAAACTGGTGGCCTGGACACACTCTATTTTTTAATGAGTCCCATTGAATTTTTTAATCCAAATTTTATATATATATATATATATATATATATATATATATATATATATATATATATATAGTTATTTGCAAGCACAGAGAGAAAAGAGAGACAGAGAGAATGGGCACACTTCTGCAAACAAAATCCAGATGCATGTGTCACTTTGTACATCTGGCTTAATTAAAGTGGGTACTAGGAAATAGAGCCTTAACCACTGAGCAATCTCTCCAGCCCGAGAATGTGTCTTTTGTTCTGCCAAAACTTAAATGCTTCATTAGTGAAGCAACCTTTTATCTGAAGCCAAAATGCTGCCTATGATGGGATTCTTGGCATGTTTGAGGGACTAACAGGAGACCCGTATGTATGACTATAGTTGAACTATCTAAGGCAAAAGTGATTCAAAATGAGGTTGAAGGGCTGGAGAGATGGCTCAGCGGTTAAGGTGCTTGCCTCCAGTGCCTAAGGGCCTGGGTCAATTCCCCACTACCCCCGTAAGCCAAATGTACAAAGTGGTGCATGCATCTAGAGTTTGTTTGCAGTGGCAGGAGGCCCTGGCGTGCCCCTACTCTCTTTCTTTCCCTTTCTCTCTCTCTCTTTCTCTCTCTCTTTTCTCTTTGTCTATATTCCTCTGCTTGCAAATAAATAAATAATTTACACACATACATACATATATATATACATATATATATATTTTTTTAATGAGGTTGAAGAGTGTCAGAGGCCAAAACATAGATTGTCACTCGGGATATTTCTAAGACTGAAGGGAAGCTACTGTGTTTTGTTAAGGAGCAGAGAACATTTCAGGATTTACATAGTTGGAAGATTGATACTTTGCAGTACAATGTGAGGCAGAGGGGAAAATGTAGAACTGGGGAGAGCTTTCAGGAAGATATTTTAAATTTTAATTTATATATATATATATATATATATATATATATGATAACAGGTTATACTCTTCTACCCCCTGGCCCCAGCTCCTGTTGCCCCGGGGGGCCTCCTTGGTGGGTTATGGTATTCACTGTGGGGAGATGAAGGCCTCAGTCAGTCCCTGTGAGGTAGCAAAGGGGTCTGTGTCTTAGGGTACTCCTACCCACTCTGTGGCTCTTACAATCGTTCTGCCCCCTCTTCTGCAATGTTCCCTGAGCCATGGCAGGCCTCATGGCAGTCCGATTTAGTGTTGAGTTCTTTGTAGGCTCTGGATTTTTGCTTTGATGTGTTTTGATTGACCACAGTGTGTGTCACCATCACCTGGAGCTGGTTGTCAGACTAGCAGTGAGAGCAGTGTTCATGTTGTCACTTCCTCAGCAATTTCTCCTGGGCCCTGGCTGATGTGGTAGAGATGAACTGTCTCATTGCGGGCAGTTGGGTCTCTGCTCGTCTTATTGATAGATCAGGGATCTCCAACCAAGAGTGAGAGCATCAGGAAGTTATTTGTAGTCTTGTAGGAAGACAGGCAGTGAGTGATTAAACAGTGAAGTAACTGATAACTTTGAGGCTTATTTAGTAGATAACATTGATGGCTAGAAAAATACCTCTGAGAGAGGAAGGTGGAGGGCTTGGGGGTGGAGTGACTCCTTATTCTAGGTGGATATGGGTCCTTCAATGATTCCTTTAGCTCTCCTCTGGCATCCTGAAAAATATTAGGATTAAGTATCCTCACCCAAAATAGAAACACAGTGATGCTGTGTCTTTTGTTTTGTTTTCCTTTTTGTTTAACTCAAAAACTTACCATTCTCTGCCTCTGGTGATGAAAAAATCAGCCGTGAGTCTACATCTCTCATACTCCTCCATAGTCACAGGGTGACTCGCTCAACGGTTTTATCGCCTTGAATATATTACTGTCATTTTTCTTACAAATGATGCCATTTTTTGTATTGACCCACATGATCACTGCTGTAATACTGTCATGATTAGAAGTTGATGATAGTGTTTTCAGAGGAAAGTGAAAACCATAAAAGAAAAATACTTGCCTGCTCCTAGTGTCTTAAATCAATTAGGAAACCACAACAATGAAGTGTTTGTTTTTACAAGCAGATTCTAACCATTCTCAGCCATGCATTTCAAGTGATATTTTGCTCTGTTACCCCTTTGAGCCATAGATCTTCACTTCCTATGCAAATTCATGTCTGCATGAGAAATCCCAACTGCGGGTGATTCCAGAGAGATGGACACTGGCATTCATATCCATTCATTCATTCACTTATTCATTCATAGAATAAGTATCAAATACCTAGAAGCATAGAACATAGGCAGCCCTCCAGGCATGCACAATTGAATGGTGAATGCATAAATGAATACATACATAAATCAATGTGCAATGCAATATCCTTAGTGATAAATGCCATTAAAACACAGAAATGGATTATAAGTTGTGGGACAGTAGGAGCTCCCCTTCCTAGATCCTTATGGGGAAAGACTTTTCAATAAGGATGTGTGTGTTCAAATTAATTATTGTTTGAGACAAGATCTCAGCATGGAGCCCAGGTTGTCCTCAAACTCCTTCATCCTTCCTCTACCTCCCCAGTGCTGGTGTGTGAGACAGGGTCTGGCTAGTGTGGCCGGGATTCAAGGGAAATGTAGAGCTACCTGGGATCATCAGGAAGAGCCTTTTGGGCTCAGGAGAGCTAGGGCAGGATTCTGCAAGTGGCTCTGAGTGTCCTTGAATGCAGCAAGGGAGCAGGTGCTGCTGCAGCCAGGGGACAGTGACAGAGGAGGTGACACAGGACCTTGTTATTCTTAGAGGGAGGTTAGAGCTGGTAAAGGGAAGGGTTTAGTTGCTCTTTTTGACAGAAGCTGGGGAGAAAAACGTTCTTAAGTTTCTGCTTTTTCTGTAGTGGTGTTTTTATTTTATAAAAGAAAACCAGGAAACATGGAGACAGGCTATCAGAGAGTTAAGCTTCCCTGGTTACCGGCGTGTTTTCTTTCCTGGCATGGGATCTTTGCCACGGGGTTACGATGTGATGAGTCTTCAGGTTATGTAAAGATTTGTGACTGTGTTTCTCAGACTGTGTTGTTTTTGATGACCTGGACAGTGTTAAAGAGAATCAATCATATCTTTTGTAGGATATCCTTCTGTTGTGACATTTTGATGTATTCTTCATGATTAGATTGGGAGGATGTGTTTGGGGGAAGGAAGACCACAGAGGAAAATGCAGAGAGAGAGAGAGAGAGAGAGAGAGAGAGAGAGAGAGAGAGAGAGAGAGAGAGAGAGAGAATGGGCATACCAGGGCCTCCTGCTACTGAAAACAAATTCCAGCCACATGTGCCACTTTGTACATCTGGCTTTAGGTGGGTACTGGGGAATTGAACCCGGACCACCATGCTTTGCAAGCAAGTGCCTTTAACCACTGAGTCTTCTCTCCATCCCCAGTAAATGGGTAAATGCAGGTTTTATCTGATAATATCCAAGTTAAATACTAACAACATGACTTCTTAATATTGCTGCTGACTGTGATCACCTGAAGGGTGGTCGTGAGTTCAAGGCCAGCCTGAGACTACAGAGTGAATTCCAGATCGGCCTGGGCTAGAGAGTGACCCTACTTCAAAAAACCAAAAACCAAAATAAAAAACAAAAAAATATAATTCTCTAATTCTAATGTTATTTTCCCTGTTTCCTTTCTCTACTGGACCCTTTGAAGAAAGTTACTGTAGCCAATACTTAAGGAATGGAGTAGTTTTATTATTTTTTTAAGACTGAAATTGGGCTTGCTTGGATGACTGTGGGCAACTTACCCCTGGTTACATACTGAAGAACATGTCTCCCCCACCCAGCAACCATTAATTGCCAATAGCTAATTTTCTCCCAATCCCTGATGAAGCGTTGATGGTGTCAGTCTTGTGTAGGAAATTATAGCCATTGTGAGTTCATGTATGACACATCCCTGTCAATGTACTGGGCTAATATATTGCCTGACATTTTTAGGGATTTACTTAATTCATTAAGTGTGGCATCATGGTGATATAGAATCCATGTACTCTTGGGAAAAGTGTTGCAGTGGATCCAACTTATTTTCATATGGTTCTTAAACATGTATGTGTGTGTATATATGTATATGAATGTGTATATGTATTAAGAGAAATAAAAATATGGGAGAATATTAAAATTGGTCAAACATGGTGAAGATATTAGGGTGTTAAGTACCCTGTTGTTCTGTTTTTAGTTTTTATTTTTGTAATGTTTGAAAATTAAATGAAACAAGAAATATGACAATGTAGCTTCAAAATTTCATCTTTACCAAAAGGTCATTGCTATGCATTAATTTCAGTCTTTTAATGTAAGACTCAGTGTTACTCTTTGAGTAAAGGAGAGCTAATTCGAGTTCTGGATTTATTTGAAATATAGCACTTTGTAGTTATAAAGATATGCGTTTTCAATTACTGAATCATAAAGTAAAATTACTTGCAAAACAATGAGCACAGAGTTCCTTTAGATCTATCCTATCTTTTAAAGTATTTTTTCATTTATGTCCCTTACAATTCTCTTTTTATTGAATCTTCCAGGGCATTCCAGCATGTTTTTATAGTACAAGTAATGGTTCTCACATTGACATTCTACCAGCTTCATGGTTAGGAATCAAATGTTATAATTTTTATCTCCATTCTTAAAAATAATTTTATTTATTATTTATTTGCAAGCAGAGATAGAGATAGATAGAGAGAGAGAGAGAGAGAGAGAGAGAGAGAGAGAGACTGAGAGACACACAGAGAGAAATGGGTACGCCAGGTTCTCCAGCTGTTGCAAACAAACTTCAGATGCATGCACCACTTTGTACATCTGATTTCACATGGGTACTGGGAAATTGAGCCCTGACCACCATGCTTTGCAAGCAAGCACCCTTAACCACTAAGCCATCTCTCTAGAGAGCCCAGTCATAACTTTTGAAAGATCAACTGATATTATCAAGTTTGAGGACAAACTTCAGCTGACTATTGGGAAGTAAACAATTCACACGATAGGAACTGAAGGGTATGAGAATGTACGATGATTATCAGTTCCAAGTTTTATGGGGGCTGTGGTATCCCCAAAATTTTAGGTAGGAAGGTAGGTTGTGTCAGTAGAGTTTGGTCACACAGGCTCTACCGTAGGAAAGTCCTCACCAGGCCTGCGGTACAAACAGGATTAACTATTGCTCATGTACAGTTCTCTTTTGCCCATAGTAATTTTTCTTGGTTAGATCAGATTATAAGTAGCTTCTTCTGTCTAGATTATTGCCAAGTTTTCTTTCTCCAGTGAAACAAAATAAAATGTCTTCAACTTAGTAATAATGACTAATGGACATCCAGAGCATATTCCTTTTATTCTGTAACTCTCCCCTCCCCCCAATCTAAAGTTTTTCATTAGAAATTTTATTACTCAGGGGGTTATGAAGATGGCCCAGTGGGGAAGGTGCTCGCCACGTACACATGAAGACCTGAGTTCACCTCCCCAGAACCCGGGGGAATATTCTGGGTGTGGTGACATTCCTGTAATCTCAGGGCTAGAGAGGCAGAGACAGGCAGATCCCTGGGGCTCATGGGTATTTAGCCTAACCAAATTGGTAACGTCTAGATTCAGGGAGACACTGTCCCTGAAAGTAAGTGGACCTGGATCAAGGAAGACACTAGATGTCTACTTCTGGCTTTCATATGCACATGCATATGTACACACGCACTTCTCACGTGTGCCCCCACACGTAGGAACATGCATACCACACACACACATACACTTGCAAGAAAAATGTTCCCTAGGCATGATCACAGTATCTGTTGGGTATGTGGCAGAGAACGGAACCTTGGCATTGCTGGTTAGCAGTGTCCGCTGACCATTTGCCAGACACCTGCAGTGAAGAGCTGTGAAATCAGTAGTGACAAGAGGTTATGCCTCGTGCCTTGACTCCTGTGAGAGTGAGGCCCATTGCACAGAACCTGTTCATCAATTTCCCTCCACCCTCCCTTTCAAAAGAACAGGAGGTGACTGTCACAAGCCCCTGGATGTCGTCCCAAGGAAGGAAGCGTCTCTCTCTCTCTTGCAAGTGGCATGCTGGACAGCTGGCTGTGATTTCTGTCTCTGTTCATTGAACTTACAGCTCAGCTCTTTGATGAGGCAAGGACAAAAAAAAACTGTGGAGGGAGACTTTTCGGCTGATTACAAGTCAGCTTCTTTCTTCTCCAGAGCGAGCCACACTTAAATGCTACCCTTCCCTTGGGGGCACCTTTCAGGGTCTCTGGCCTTTTCAGGCTGAGCAAGGAGCCCTAATTATTTCACTTTCAATCAATTTGGAAACCTCAAAGACCAAAATTGTCTCTTCAGATCCACCAAGATGCCAAAGAGAGACGTGGAAAAGAAATTGCTCTACATCCTCATTCGGCCCTGGGGTTCTCAGCATCTTTCACTTTGATTTCCTATGTGGTAGTCAGGTATTGTCCACACTCAAAGAAGTAAAAATAAAGGTGTTCACAAACACCTCAGAGAATACAGGCAATTTTGTATAGAAAAGTCTCCACAGTCTTTGTTGCAGACAAGCTCTCTTGCGTGTCACCCGGTTTGCTTCTTCTGATACAAGAAAGAATTGAACCCTGAAAGTTGGATGGGGTCATGGGACTGGACTTCAGCCAATGAAAAGCAGTAGATGTATTTAATTTTCAGTGTTTGAACATCTAATTTGTCTCTTTTGCAGCCTACTGAAAAATCTCATCTTCCTGAAACCTTTCAAATAAACCACTCTGTCAGTTTGCTTCTTTCTTTTGCTGAATGCATCGGAATTAGTATCCATTTACGAATATGTAACTGAATATACTTCATAGAAATTGTTCGGAAAGATAACACATGTGCATAGAATGTTTAAATGCTTTCCATGCCTAATGGAAGCTTTAGTGGATATTGTAGAGCAAATATCGGTAATCATATGTTAACATTTTCATATATTGATTTTTGTCTAAAGCAGAGCAGCCCAGATAAATAGCTCCTCTTAGCTATTTTGTAATATTGTTTCTATAAGTTAGCTGTTGAATGCTAAATATATTTTTTAATTTATTGAGCCGCCACCAATTTCCAAGGTATCATGGAAGTTCTGTGTGTATATATTTATTTTAGCTATAATTATACCCAAATAACATGTGTGGCTTGCTCCTATGAATGAAACTTTCAAATATCTTTTTCTAAATTTTATTTATTTGCAAGTAGAGAGAGAGACAGAGACAGGCAGACAGACAGACAGACAGACAGACAGACAGACAGACAGACAAAGAGAATGGGCACGCCAGGGCCTCCAGCCACTGCAAACAAACTCCAAATGCATGTGCCACTTTGTACATCTGATTTTATGTGGGTACTGGGGAATCAAACCCAGATTGTTAGGCTTTGTAGGCAAGTGCCTTAGCTGTGGAGCCATCTTTCCAGCCTCTCAAATATCTTTTATGTGCTTATTTGCAAGGAGAGAGAGAGAGAGAGAGAGAGAGAGAGAGAGAGAGAGCGAGAGCGAGCGAGAGAGAGAGAGAGAGAGAGAGAGAGAGAGAGAGAGAGATAACCACTTCCAAATGCATGCTCCATTTTCTACATCTGTCTTTAAGGGATCTAGGGACTCATACTTAGGCCATCAGCCTTGCCAAGCAAGCGCCATTGCTGGCTGAGCCATCTCTGCAGCCCCTGTGCACTAATTATTTTTCTCTTCAAAATATGCTGAAACCTAATCCCAACAGGATTTTGCTTGGGAGTGGGGCTTTTTAAATTGTAATTCAAATTACATGAGAACATAGGGTGGGGCTTTGATCCAGTGGGATTTGTGGCACTAATATAAGAAAGATGAACATACCAACCTGGGTCTAATCTCAGCAGTCAGAAGGCTGAGGTGGAGGGGTCTTGGGTTCAAGACCAGCCTGGACTATCTTGTGAGACTGTCATAGTATGCTGACCTTGGACTTCTAGCTTTCTGAACTCGGATAAAATGAAGTTCTGTTCTCTAAATCACCCAGTCTTTGGTTTTCTACCAATTTGAACTGATGAGTACACCCACCATATCCAAGTGTTTTATAACCAGAATCCCTGCAAATCTTGAAAGAAATAAAGGCAGCCAAACAAAATAATGCTATACATAATCTGGCAGGTTACCAACTTCAGAAATATGTAATCCCAAGAGGTGTCATTAAAGGGAATAAAACAGATTTAACAGGTCTATAGGAAAGACTGATGAATTCATGGACAGCATCAGACACACGATGTCATTATTAAAGGAAAGCAGAATTCCAACATTTGAAAGATAAAAATAGGAACGTTTTCTGCACAGCAATAAGAAAGCTGACTACAACAGGGAGCATTTCATAATCCAGGTTATTAAAACATTCCTTTCTCTATTTCTGTTCTATCTTTGAGACTTGGCCTGGAATTGTTTTAGGATTTTTTGTTACTTGAAATGTTATATAAATACAAATTGACATTTATAAAGTAAGTTTCCAAGACCAAAAAAAAATAGGAACGAACAACAAATCCACCAATATAATTGTGATCAGCCTGCTTATTTCTTGAACAAGTACTGAGGATTGTCATTAGGAAACATAGCTCAGACATGGCCTGCATCAGGACCACGTGGGTGTGTTTAGACATCTCTCTGCTGTGACTCTGAGGCAGTCACACTCAGTATCCAATTTCTCTGAGAATAGTCTTTGACAGGTTCTTTTTTTTTTTTTTGAAGTAGTGTCTCACTCTAGCCCAGGCTGACCTAGAATTCACTATGTAGTAGTCTCAGGCTGGCTTCGAACTCACAGAGATCCTCCCACCTCTGCCTCTCAAGTGCTGGGATTAAAGACATGTACCACTGTGCCCAGTTTCTACAAGTCCTTTGTGTGACCCACAAGCAAAATGAAGTGTGCAAGAGCCTATTTTAGGCTTTGCTGGGCTGTACAAAACATACTCATTTTTGTCTCTGCAACAGGATTTCTACATTTAACATGTGTCACACTGGAGCATGCTGTATTCAGATGCGTGATTTGGAGGGTAGAGTAGTCGTTTTAGAAGTGGAGACCAACATAGAGAGGACTCAGTTCCTAGAGTTCTGCATCCCAGGAGCTTAGAGGGCCGCAGAGCCCAGCACACCAGATGAGCAGTGGGAAGACCTCTCAGGGGAGAATAGATGTGCTGTCTCCTCCTTTTTTATTTAGGAAAAAGATAATAATGAATAAAATAATTTCTCCAAGACAAGAAGCACAGAAAAGAGATTGGAGTGAAAAAAATTGTTTTTGAAGTACAGAACGCAGATGAAGGGCTGACTGGCTTGGAAAATGCTCTTTTGGCCCCTTCACCATGAGACTCAGCTCTTGGAAGAACCAGCTAATAGCAGAGACATTCTGGTGTGAGTGTGCAGATCAAACAAGAGGGGATGTGCATACTGGAACTTTCCAGATGTCTCCCTTGTCAGGCAGCAGGCAAGTAGAGAGTGTAGTTTGATTTCCTAGAGGAGTTGAGCTGGAGGAGGCTGGAAGTTGGTAGCATGAAGGACAGTGGAGACTCAAGGGAAGGATGGGAGCTAGAGAGATGGCTGAGCAGATAAGGTGCTGGCCTGCAAATTCTAAACAACCGTGATTCGATTCCCCTTAAAGCCAGATGCACAAAGTGGTGCATGCATTTGGAGTTTATTTGCAGTGGCTAGAGGCCCTGGTGTGCCCATTCTCTCTCTCTCTCTCTCTCTCTCTCTCTCTCTCTCTCTCTCTCTCTCTCTCTCTCTCTCTGTTACAACTAAATAAACAATAAAAAAACTTTGAAAATGAATACTGTCAAACTGTTGGTCAAATAGGACAGAGCTTAGAATCCAGATATTTTTCAGCCCTCAAGTAGTTAAAACACTTGTCTTCTTGGGAAGAAACTGGAAGGATGACCTTAACCAAAATGAAGGGATAGGCTGAGAGTGAGGAGGGACTGAATCCAGAAATCTGGGATCTGAGCACACCTAGAGCTGCCTTCAGGAGCCTAGGGCCAAACCAGGCCTGCAGAACAGCTGACAGAAGTTGGGATAGAGAGGCTGTGGAAGGGGATGGAGGGAATGCGGTGGGTGCTGATGTGCCCCGGGGGGCTCTGCACACTGGTCCCCTCCAGAACCCACAAAAAATCTGTTATATTGTCCTTCTGCCTTGACCCCGAGGAAAGAAAATTTCCTTGAATTTATCTTTCTTTCCTTGGGGTTTATAGTTTCCATGTTTGAAATCAGAAGTTTATCTCTTTTGGGAATTATATAAGCAAACATTATCAGTGATTGGCGTGGTTATTTTCCATGGTGATCATTTGTCGTGTTACCCAATGAAATAGTAAAATTCACATTTATACACAGAAGCTAGGTGATGAGCTGTTACCTTTTATTTACAGATATTTAAATTTTTTACTACATGATTCCCTAACTTATTCACTAAGTAAATTGGAATGGCTGATGTTCCATTTTGTGTGTGTGTGTGTGTGAAAAAAAGCCATAACCACCATTTACAGGAAAGAATCTGTACTAGGCAATGCCTTAAAATAATTTCAAAATGTATTTATTTACATCCCAAATATGACTTCTTTCAAAAATGTTCAAGGCCTCATTTTCACAGCTGCAATTAAGTATTTTCCAGGAGAATGTTGCATTTGGCTGTATTATGTTAATAATCAGCTAGATGGTGTTCAGCCTTTTCATCTTCATGTGCTCATGAATTATTCAGAGGTGTCCTTTCACAAGTGAAGAGTACAAAAATTTAGCTTTTTATCCCCCCCAAGTGGATCAGAAATACTGGGCTTTAGTTTAGGAGAGAGTGGGGGTGGGTGCATGAGGGGGTAGGAGTGGGGAGAGAACAAAAAACAAGGGTTCCCCCTTTTAAAATTTATTGAACAGTTGAAAAATTACCAAAATATCCAATCATAAGCATGTTCAAGTGACATGTTTACTTGACAAAGTGACCCCGCTTTCAGAAAATAATGATGTATTAGAAGCCTGTGTTCAGGCATTGAGCAGGAACTCACTGAGTGACGACTATGTTCCGGGAATTTCTGTAGATTTGAGTCGCTGATGTGAGTGATGCAAGTTCCTTACCTTCATGGAGATCACACTCTAGTGCCAGGAGACAGAAGCAGAAATAATGTACAGAAATGGGGTACACTCCGAGATGGAATGATGCTGAGGAAAGCACAGCGGAGAACAGGGCTAAGGTACATGGTGGGTGTGGGGTTGGGATTGCAACTGATGGGGAAGATGTTACTGAGAAGATGAGATCTGAGTAGGTGAGGGAATGACCTCTGAATTGGAGCAATTTGAGGAGGGGGGCACACCCAGGACAAGACGAGATCAAGGAGAGATGAGTAGTTGACCCAATATGGCAGCCTGGTATGACTTTATAAAGAAGGGAGGAGACCAGAAGGCTTTAGGCAGAGGAATTGTTTGATCAGAGTTTTCAATGGATCATTCCGGTGTCATGTGTAGGGATGTTTGAAGAAAAGTCAGGAGACCCAATGGGAGGCTTATGTAGTGAAATGAGTAGTGCCAAGTTAGGTTAGTTCTAGCAAAAGCACTGAGGGGGGCTGGAGAGATGGCTCAGCAGTTAAGGCACTTGCTTGCAAAGCCTAAGAACCCCAGGTTCAATTCCCCAGTATCCACAGAAAAGCCAGATGCACAAAGTGGCCCATGCACCTGGAGTTCTTTTGCAGTGGCTGCTAATGCCTAAACTCTCTCTTTCTCTCACTCGATCTCTCTATCTATATCTCTCTTTGTGTATCTCTCTGCTTGTGAATAAATAAATGAAATATTTTTAAAAATAAAAAAATCACTGAGAGATAAGACTGTATGCTACCATTTGCAAACTATCAAGTTAAGTTGACACAGATTTATAGATATGGGCAAATGAGAGTTTGGACGTAAAAACAAAGGAGTCCATTGTTTGTGATGTAGTAACTAACATTGGATTCCTATTTATCTAAGAAACACTGTCTCCCACAAGTATGTGGCGTGATGTGGCTGAAATCTGGATGTAACTTGAGCCCACCAGAGAGGTGGGATAGGAGAGACAGCCTGGGCACTCTAAGTGATGGTCACTATGGCAAATGAGATGTCCCTCACACCCCAGCTGACCCCATGGGCTGGCCTGTGGGTGCAGTTGACAGACCCGAAGCAGCCGAACAAGCCAGAAAAATGAAAGGGTGATTAAGAACGATGAAAAAAACCAAAGCCATGCAGGGAATAAGTAGGGGTTCGAAGGGGCCTGATTTATATCTAGTGTCTGGAAATTTCAGTTGTGTGAAAATGTGATTTTGCTTCAACCAGGTAAAATTTATAGTCAAGACAGAAAGGGAGAAGGTAAAGCATACCTGATAGATGAAGTCAGACATGACTAACTACATTTCTCATCTTTTCAGAGGCAGACGTTCCTTGATTGAGGGTCTTCCTACAATAGATGCAATTAGTGTTTTGGATGTTATCAATAACCTGGACATGTTAACTTTGGAAAACAAATAAAAGTTAGACTTTGAAGGAGTCTTTTGCTGGGAATGATTTTACCTTTCTGGTTTATTTACATATTTTGGGGGTTGTGAATGTAATGAGCTACTTAATGTCCTTGATGGAAAAAAATCATTTTCAATTTGCTTATTGGCTTATTATCTAACTCTACTAATGAGAATGAAAGCTCTAAGGCCTAAAGGACATTTGTTTTGAATTTATTAATGAATTTTAGCTCTTAAAGCAGTGTTGGCCATGCCTGAGGTATTTAATAAGTAAATCCAGAGTGAGGGACAGTATAGCTCACATATGATTTTGCATTTTGGTTATAATGACTCAGTGCGAATTTCCTCCGTCTCTGATGTGCTCCTATCTTTCTATTACTGTTTACATGATATTCTTCAAGATACTGCTCTCTGTCCATCCATCCATCCATCCATCCATCATCTATCTATCCATCTATCATCTATCAAATCTATATCTATCATCTATCTATCCATCCATACATCTACCTATCATCTATCTATCTATCTATCTATCTATCTATCTATCTATCTATCTATCTATCTATCATCTATCTATCTATCTATCTATCATCTGTCTATCATCTATATTTGGCATCACTCTTCCCATTCAAGTTCTTTCTCCCCATGTCTTCCCCTCTCACATGTCACCATTGCCCTTCCCCCTTCCCTCACCCCTCCTTCCAACTCACCTCTTTATCTCTGCTTTTGTTTACAGCTCTGCCTTTGTGGGTTTGATCCACATTTGCCTCCTACCTGCATGTACTTAATAGACATTGTGCACATATTGGAGAGAATGTGTGGCTTTGGTGTTTCTGAGTTTGAGTCACTCTATTTGATATGATTCTTTCCAGATCCATCCGTTTTCCTGCAAAATTAATAATTTTGTTTTTCAGTGTTGACAAACAGAATTCCAATGTATGTATGTTTCTCATTTTCATTATCAATTCATGTGTCCCTGGACATCTAGGCTGATTCCAGTTCTCAGCTATTGTCAAATGAGCTTCAGGATAAACATGGATGTGCACGGATCTGTGTAGTAGAGTGTGGAATCCTCAGGGTATATTCCCAGGGGAGGAGATAGCTTGGTTGTAGATTAGAAATTCACATTTTTTCAAGTTTTTGCATTGATATAAAATACGGGAGTCATACTTCTATGCTTATTAACTTTTTCGTTTACCTTGAGTTGTCTCTGTTACAATTTAAAGGGAGGATCAGATGTCAGTAATTTCACTTTTCACCTTGCCATTTCCCAACGGGCAGGACAGGGTTCTGTGACTGAGCATGCCTGTGTGACCTCACACTGAAGCTCTTCATCATCATTAGTTATGTTTTTCCAAAAAAGAAAAAAAAACATCTTTTGTGAAACTGGAGAATTGAGCGTGCTCTTAGCATGCGGGTCAGGTCTTTGATGTATATATTTCTATATTTATGTATTGGCTTATGCTTTCGGGTGTGAGCTGTCTGTCCATATTCCTTGCCCAGTGGGAGTGCTGGTTGAACGACCCAGCTCCTGAGTTCTGAGCAGGATGCTGACAGCTAGGGTTGCCAAACTGTCTCCCATCCGAGTCTCCCACTGGGCTGTTTCAGATGAGTGTCATGTGCAAGTCTCCTGGGAAGGTCGAGAGGCAAAGGTGGTGCTTCAGAGAGGAGGGGGCTCTTCAGAGCCCACCCCTCGCAAAGATTTATTTCCCTGTCTGATCTCCTGCAGGCACTTACGGCCTCATTTCCTCTTCTCACGAGCCACATTATGATGATCTCTGCTATGTACATGGAAAATACTAATGCCACTAACCCATGAATACAATAAAAATAAAGCATAGTGTGTGACAGCAGTGAAGAAGGTATGAGGATTTGAAGACCTACTTAGATAAAGGGAGACTGAAGAGAAAAGATGCCCACGATGGATTGTGTCTCTGCTAAACTGCATTGTGATGACCCACTGTGGCAGCTGCTTCAGCTGAACCATGGCACCCTGTGGGTCATCCAGGTATCAATCAGGGTGACTGTACTAGATCAGACACAGGAAGGAAGGATGATCCTTAAGTCCCAAGCCTCACCGGCACTTGGGGGCCATAGAAAGACGTCTGTGCTGGCTTGAGGTTTAAATCATAAGATAATCACTGCTCATCTCTCTGTTGAGTCCGTGTGATTGGATGGTTGTGATAGAGATGAGGAGAGCCCACTCTCTCCTGGTCTTATGAATCATGCTGAATGAACAACTAATAAAGAATAATATAGAACACAGTGTTCACAGAGCCTGAAAGGAAGCAAACACAGCACACACGAATGCTGGGTGGAGAGACCCATCTACACAATGTCTCCTACTGTACAGAGGAAGCATGACGATCTGTCTCGGAGCTGGGCTCACCTGGCTTGTCACTTTGGAGACCCTTCCCACCATATTGTCTTATTCATGCAATCTTATTCTCATTGAAATGGACAACTGGGACCTTAGTATCTTTTAGTGGCTAAAAAGACCCAAAGTCACTTTGCTGTCAATGTTAGGGACCTCACATGTATTCCTTTGGTGAAGCAGGAATACAGTTATGTGTATGACAGGAGACTTATTTGCCAAGCATTTATCCCTTATACTCTTTGTCCTTGGAGCTCTCTTTGATGCTCTATGATATCTGAGGAGACACGCAGGAGCACCCATTGCCTGAACAAACTCACTCGTTCATAGCTCACAGCAGAGGTTCTCAAGGTCCAGAATGTCACTTCAGGTTTTTTACATGGATGTGCGTGGTGTTCACGCACCTGTCTACATGTATATTTGTGGATATACGTGCATGTGTAAATGCATGTGTGTGCATTCATGTGTTTGCGTGGTGTGTGTGTGTGTGTGTGTGTGTGTGTGTGTGTGTGTGTGTGTGTGGTGTAGGACAGAGGCTGATGTTGGGTGTCTTCCTTGATCACTTTCCACTTTACTTTGGAGACAGGGTTTCTCATGGAACCTGGAACTCACTGACTTGGGTAGACTGGCTACCCAGCAAGCCTGAGAGATCCTCCTGTCTTTGCCAGTGCTGGGATTACAGGCACCTATTCTCATGCACTGCTCTATTTATATTTATATTTATATTTATATTTATATTTATATTTATATTTATATTTATATTTATATTTATATTTATATTTATATTTATATTTATATTTATATTTATATTTATATTTATATTTATATTTATATTTATTTATTTATTTGCATGGGAGAGAGAGAGAGAGCATCCCAGGGCCTCTAGCCTCTGCAAATTAACTCCAGATGCATGTGCCACTTTGTGCATCTGGCTTTACAAGGGTACCAGGGAATTGAACCTGGGCCAGCAGGCTTTGCAGGCAAGGGCCTTAACCATTGAGCCATCTCTCCGGCCCTGTTCAGCACTTCTTGTTCATAGGTGCTGAAGATCCAAATTCAGGTCCTCGTGTTTACTCAGCCAGCACGTTACCCACTGAGCCATCTTCCCACCATACTATTTTATGAGACTAATTTTTTATTTTCACTTTTGAGTCTTTAGTTTATGTAAACTAGCTTCAGGGTCTTCTGACCTCTGTTGCTGTTTTCTCTTTGTTTACTTCTCAGCCCTCCCATGTGGTCATAACTTGGGAATCCTCTGCTCCTGGGTCGCTTCTTGGGGGAGATGAGGAGTCAGAATTGGGGGGCACTTCACAGATCTCTATAAGATCTAAATGGAACTGAGTGGGCAGAGTTTTTGAAATGAGAATTTTTGTTAGATAAAACCAGCGTCTTTGGTGCCAGGAGTGAGCACCGTCTTGTCTCAGCTTTGATGTAATTCTGTAACATGGAGGCTGAGAAGGGAAGAGCAGGCTCAGTAACAGCTGACCTATGCAGCTTTCTGAAATCAGTCCTGTTGATGGCTGGCCACTCTTAGGCACTGCATCAGAACTATGTTTTTGCTAAAAAAAAAAAAAGTGCTTCCTAGGTGTAGACAAATAAAAGGTGATCACAGTTTCAACCTAGTGGAGGAGTTTATTGAGGTAGAAACCACTAAGTTATTAACAACCAATAAAACCCGGCACTTTCCTCTTCCTGGGCCCCTTTTAAGGTGTGCAAAGAAAATTATAAATCCATCAATGTCACATACATTTGCCCAATACAGAAGGGGAAATAAAACCCTTATCCTTTGAAAGGTTATCCTTTCTAGCTCCTGTTTGTTGGTCTGGAAGTTACAACTCACCCATACTCTAGTTTTCCTCCACGAAAGGTAGTCTAACTTACCTATGCCCATACCACCCTGAACGTGCCTGATTTTGTCTGATCTCCGAAGCTAAGTAGGGTCGGGCTTGGTGAGTCCTTGGATGGGAGAAAAATAGTCTAAGGTTTTCACACTCTGCCCAGCTCTGCAGGCACCCGGCCCCTGCCCCTGAGAACTTTGAGTAAAAATCTAAATGACACACTGTCATATGAAAGATGCATAGGAATTAAGCTGGATTAGACTATTATAGACTTCCAAATTCGATTCATCATGAAGGAATGTACTGGTGTCCCTGTAGAAACTGCTAACATCTTGTTACATTAAAACTAACTTTTGTCAAATAAAAGTTTGTCTAAGTGGCCTAAATGTGTGAGCATGAATGCCTACGATTTTCTCCATTTTTTCCCTAAGAAAGGATATTTTTTACAGTTATATCACAATAACGATTTGTACCCATTTCTCTTGTAATTATTTTAATTACACTTGCTTTTCAGAGATGTCCAACTAAGCATCATCTAAGCTTTTACTTCAAGAACCAAAGAACTTTTTCCTTTGTAAACCACATGAAAAGACACCACATATTATGTTCTAAGAAAAAAAATAGTTGTTTTTTTCCCCAAAATGCCAAGGAATCCTTTTCATCTCCCAGAATTCTCCATAGCTCCATTACGTCTTCACATTTGAACCTGTCCCCTGTCTAGTCTCGTCTGCTTGCCTCCCATTCTCTTCAGACAAACCCTCAGCTTTTCTAGAGTGGGTTTAGATTTCCTTAATATTTATATATATATTATTCCTTAAAAATTATATGTATTATTCTTTGAGATTTGGAAAGCTTTTGAAATCGAGTTTTTAGCTTATTTTTATGAACCAAACCAATAAAAACCGACTGCCCTTTAAATCCAATATCAGTTCATCTTTCAATTATTAACATATTTCTGCCTCCTAAGTTTGTTATAACTTCTTTTTCCCCTACCCCCTAGGTGTGTGAGGGCCAGCCAGTCTCTAATACCTTGTTGGAAACAAAGACCTCACTCTCCCTGGAGACAGCATTTCCACATTGTGGACGTCACTGAGGACTCTTACTAGACTCGAACCTTCCCTCCCTCCGTTTTTCCTTCTTCTCCGCCTTGGGAGGATATTTTTCCCTGTGAACTTTTCCTTTCATATTGCAGTGGGTTTTCTGAGTGTAATTCTGTGACTTCCTCGTGTGCGTCTCTTACCTTGAAGGGAAAGGAAAGACTGGCCTAACCTGCATTTAAGCATCTTCAAGCTGAGACTTCTTCATTGCCAGGGGGCAGGTCTGCTGGGCTCCGTAAATATTGTGAAAGCAGAGTCCAGTGAACCCCACGCAGCCTGCAGAGGCCATTCCGTTTTCAAAGGCCCGTTGCTGGGTTCACATCTTTCTGGGCAGGGGCCAGAGGGTTTCCTGTGGAGCTTGTTCAGAGTCACAGCTGGAGTGGTCTGCCTGCAAAGCGCAGCTCTCGTTTGTTTAACTTCTGGAACATTTGATTAAATAGATCAGGCGAGGACCCCTGTCCACACTGGCTCATCTCTCACGTTCGGGAGGGGAACAGTGGTTTAAAGCCTTCGGCTTCTTTCAAAGCTATACCTCTGTGCTTTGGAAGACATGACAGTGTCAGCTGAAACTACAAAGGACCTGGCCAGGTTTCACGCTCACACGGCCACTAAAGTCAAGTGACTTAGGACTCCTCAGTGAGAATAAAGCAATCTCTAAATACACAGAAATGCTTGAAGAAGGGACAGAAACATGTCCAACGAGTGATAACGTTTTAGTCTTTACCTACCCGGGAGTTGAGTAAACATCCCTTTTGTGAGCAGGTAGCTGGAAGCCTGGCAGGCCATGCCCGACACCTGGGAGAAGTCACAAACCTCGCACACTGGTCATTACGTGGTGCCTGGCCTCAGCATTCAACTCTGATTTCTCCTACAAGCCCATGTCTGCTCTGGCCAAAAAAAAAAATCATGATTTCTGGCCACAGCAAGAGTCTTTCAGGAACATGAAAACACAAAACTATAGTATCACTGCCCACCGCCCGCAGAGGCAATGATCACACACACACACACACACACACACACACACACACACACACGTAGAAGAACGTTCTCTCTTTAATGCGGAAATGATACAGAATATAGAGAGCTCCTTAGCCAATCAGGGAGCTGTTCACGTGGCAGGTACATGGTCAGTCTTGGTAAAGAACTTGAAACATGCAGAGTGCACGTGGTGAGCATGATGTGCAATGGCCAATCAGGATTACTTCCTGTAACTTATTTACAAGCTAAGCCTACTTTGGTAAGCTGCCAGGCGCCATCTTGAGAATAGGCCAGGATGTGCCTCCATGGGCCCCCAGAGGCATCCAACCCCAACACTATAGAAAAAAGCCAAATGTAACATGCTTCTTTCTTTTTAAAAAACTAACCATTTAAAAATTTTATTTGTGTGTGTGTGTATGGATGGATGGGTACATGCCCCATAATGCATGTGTGTAGAGGTCAGAGGGCAACCTTAAGGCATCTCTGTCTCCACCTTCTTTGAGACAGAGTTCCCCCATTGAAAACAAGCACCATCCTAGCCGGCCTGTGAGCGCTGGCTCTGCCTCTTATCGTCATGGGCCCATAGGGAGTCCAGACATATGCACCACTTTACATCTGGCTTTTTGAGTGTGACGGGGAACTGAACCCAAGCCAGAAGGCTTGGCAAGCTGTTGATTTAACTGCTGAACCATTTCCCCAGCCTGCCTGCCTTCCTTCATTTCTTTCTTTTTTAAATAATTTTATTAGCAGGCAAAAAATCAGGTTTCATTATGACTCCTTTTTCAAACAAAAGGTATTCCTGTTATTTCTTTATGCCTTTCCCTACTTCTCATTCACCCCCAACATAGCCTCCTTTCCCCTTCTGGGTCACACTGTGCACATTTCTTTAAAGTACATGTCTGATTCTCTTTGGGAAGCCCTAAGGCAGAACTGTATATTTTATATACCTCCTCAACATTCCTTTGTACATTTTTGTCTCCTTTGCAAAGCCTTCTCTAAGAGGATTAAATAGGAATAGAAAACATGGAGACTGGGGAGAAGGCTCAGCTGGTAAGGGCGTGAGGACCTGAGTTCAATCCCCAGCACTAGCGTAAAAATCCAGGCATGGTCATTCATGTCTGTAACCCCAACACTAAGTGGGGAGCAGAGATAGTATGATCCCTGGGTCTCCATGGCCGGCCAGCCTAGCTGAAAAACAGGAAGCTCCAGGTTTCATGTAGGCTCTGTCTGAGGTAACTTACCAGAGATACTACAGAAGAGGACATCCGATGCCCACGTCCAGCCTCTGCACCGTGTGCCCAGGGCAAGCACACCTGGAAACAAAAGAAAGAAGACCATTCACTTGGCTGTGCTGACTGCACAACACTGGACCTGGTTGAGTAAAGCCTGCCTGGTACAGTCCCGTGGTCCCCTGTGCCACTCAGGGGATGGGCTCCTGGGTGGCTACGAAGCTTCAGGTGTAGGCGAGGCTTCTTGTTCTATGTATGGAGGATCGCTCCACCTCACCTCCTCTGAATCACGCCCCCAAGTTTCAGATGCTCCAGGGTCTCTTGTCTCTCATGCTAGTTTCAGACCCCAGAGTGGACTCTTGATTTAATAATGGATTAGTTACTGGTTTGATCAATAGACCAAGGGTACTTTGAAGTGTGTTGGGAACATAGAACACAGGTTATTTAGTTCTGTAAATTTGCATACTGTTTCACACCTTGGTGACTTTTAGGGTAACAATATCAGCTTCAAAGGTTTTTATTACTATTACTTTAAAACTTTTGCTAAACCTGAGCCAGGGTGAAGAAGACAGATACCGAGGATACTCAAAACGTCCCAAAGCAGAAATCCAGAAGCTGCTAAGAGCTCAACACCAAAGTCGACTTAAAACTCACTCACCGGGCTGAAGAGATGGCCTAGCGGTTAAGGCATTTGCCTGCAATGCAGAAGGACCAGAGTTCGATTCTCCAGTGCACATATAAAGCCAGATGCACAAGAAGGCATATGTATCTGGAGTTCATTTGCAGTAGCTGGAGGTCCTGGTGTGCCCATTCTCTCTCTCTCTCTCTCTCTCTCTCTCTCTCTCTCTCTCTCTCTCTCTCTCTCTCTGTCTCTCTCTCATAAATAAATAAATAAATAAATAAATAAATAAATAAATAAAATATTAAAAAAAAAACCTCACTCACCTTGGCTCAGGGACTTCTCAGAAGAGGGGGTGTAGAGATTATCATAGCCATGATGGGGGGAATATCCAGAGGCATTGCCCCCCCATGTCTGACTGCTGCTCACACAACATACAGCCCTCAATCCCCATGGAACATTGCAGCAATCCCACCGAGGAGGGCCTGCAGGGGAATGGAGGCAACGAGGAGGGAAACAGAGGTACCAATACATGCCTTGTTCATACAAAGTTTCTACTTAATAAGCGAACAAACAAGCTGTTAGTCATGGTGGTCATCCTGGCACTTGGGAGGCCGAGGCAGGAGAATCCCAAGCTCAGGGCAGCCTAGGCTACATGGAAATACTGTTTCCAAATGAAAACAAAAAAATTTCCTTTTGTTTCTATAATTACAAAAATAATATGGGTTTGGATTTTCATAAACTAATGACCCCTGCACCAAAAACAACAATGATGCAATTGTTGGTGCATGCATGATGGGAAGTTTAATGATTTCTCCCTCCATCCTTCCTGCAGCCTGAATGACCCATGCTGGTCAGCCATCTTGAACCGGAAGTCTGCTATTTGCTTTTTAAAAATGGATGCCAGTATAATCAAGCGTGTAAACACACATGAACTGTTACTGAAATAGACTCATGCTGCATGTAGCTTTCCTGTTAATACCACAGACATCCTTGCAAGCCAGTAGTTACAGAACAAACGGCTTTCCAATTTCTTTATGCATTTATAACCATAAGAATTTTAATTTTATCTAAGTGTGATCATAACAGTTGTGGGGGAATGACCTTATCATTTTATTACAACTTCTATTACTATTGATTCTTGTTTGTGTCATGTTTTAAAGATTGCAAATTCCTCCTCATACGCTGTCTTATTTATTCTTTTTTCCTTTAATTTTTATTTATTTATTTGTAAGCAGTGAGAGATAGAGAGAGGAGAGAGACAGGCAGAGAGAGTGAGTGGGTGCGCCAGGGCCTCCAGCCACTGGGAACGAACTCCAGATGCATGCACCATTTTGTGCATCTGGCTTTATGTGGGTACTAGGGAATCAAACCTGGGTCTTTAGGCTTTTCAGGCAAGTGCTTTAACTGCTGAGCTATCTCTCCAGCTTCCTTACTTATTCTTGAACACTCCCAGTGGCCTTTATTACCATTATTTCATTTAATTAGTAAGGTTGGGCAAGTTGATATCTTTCTTCTGGAGATGGAGATTCAGACTTGGGACTTCTGGGTAAGATGGGGGACTAGAAACAGCCTTGTGTGTTGGTGAAGGAGAAAATTGAAATAGAACTTAAAGACTATTCCCCAAAGAGGGAAACTGAAGAAGAGCCTTTAAAAACCATAAAGAAGTAACCCTTCCTTATAAGAACCCCAAGGAGCCCAGAGATCAGGGTCTGTGACCTACAGCCACACCAGGAGGGTCCACAGTACCCTGAGCTCCAAGCTCTCAGGACACACACAGTAATGTGGAGTTGAAGGATCTCCAGGAAAGCACAGGTAAGCACCAGGTAAAATTAAGGGGCTTCCAAGACATGCAACCCCCCTTCCTCCACTCCTGCCATATTCTGGAGGAGAAAGGGACAGCCCAGGCTCCCCAGTTCCTAGACATGGCAGAGCTTCTCCAACGATAAGAGAACTCTCTAGAAAGGAAGAACTTTGAACTACCCACCCCCACCTGCTGGCTCCAGAGAAGGGGAACTTCAAGTCTCTGTGCAGCAGAACAAAGGAACTACCCTTTCCAGGCAAGGAAGGAAATTTCCAGCAGGGAGTCACCATTCCAGGACCTGAGAGAGAGTAAGGGCATGCCATGGCCTCTTGCCACTGCAAAGGAACTGCCAGATGCAAAGAGATACAGAGAGAGAGAGAGAGAGAGAGAGAGAGAGAGAGAGAGAGAGAGAGAGAGAGAGAGAAGATACCTCCAGCCACCCAAATGAACTCCAATGCATGCACCATTTTGTGCATCTGGCTTTACATGGGGTACTGGAGAATCAAACCCTTGTCATTAGGCTTTGCAGGTAAGTGCCTTAACCTCTGAGCCATCTCTCCAGCTCTTGGGGTATGCATTTTGTTTTTGTCTTCTGTGTGTTTTTCAACTTTTTCTTCCCCTCCCAAAGAAGAGAGCCTGCTCTGGTTTGTAGGAACTCTGAGCTTTCACTTCCTGGGAGAGAGAACCATTCCACCTTAGCTGTGAACACACCTTCCCTCTATCTCGTCTGTCTATCTTTAGGCAAAATTCCTCCATCCTCCCTGAATTTTCTTCGTTTGCTCCTAGAGCTCATGCTTCTACTCACGCCCCTTCCTCTGCTCTCTCTATGCCAACCCAATACTACTCGCTCTGCAGAGATTTCCCCTCAGGATCGTTCTCCTCCCTCACAAGCCCACAACAATATATTAGTGTTTGCAGTCCTGTCAGTGTTCCCTTGCTGCTCCAAGCAGTGATTATTTTACCATACATTGCCACTGTTTTTATACTGGGGCAAGCCCAAGGCAGTAAGAGTTGTTATCACCTAGAAGATGAGGGCTGGGGAAAGAGCCTGTGCCTGGAACGGCAGGCAGACAGAAGAAAGAATGGCCCGACTACCAGCAAGTCCTTCCTGTTTAGAGTGAACACCTCCTCGGAAACAAGGAAGGGGACCTAAAATGAAAATTGAAAAATAAAAATCATATCCGGGTGTGGTGGCGCACGCCTTTAATCCCAGCACTCAGGAGGCAGAGGTAGGGGGATCACCGTGAGTTTGAGGCCAGCCTGAGACTACATAGTGAATTCCAGGTCAACCTGGACTAGAGTGAGATCCTACCTCGAAAAACCAAAAATAAATAAATAAATAAAAATGATTTTATTTATTACTATGACACAAGCTATCAAAAAACTTAGTGGCTTTTAAAAAATATTTTATTTATTCATTTTCAAGCCGAGAAATACAGAGAGAGAGAGAGAGAGAGAGAGAGAGAGAGAGAGAGAGAGAGGACATATGTGGGTACTGGGGAATTGAATCCAGGGCCCTAGGCACCAGAGGCAAGTGCCTCAACCACTGAGCCATCTCTCCAGCCCCAACTTAGTAGCTTTAAAACAATATTTGGCCAGGCGTGGTGGTGCTCGCCTTTAATCCCAGCACTGGGGAGGCAGAGGTAGGAGGATCGCCATGAGTTCAAGGCCACCCTGAGACTACATAGTGAATTCCAGGTCAGCCTGGACTAGAGTGAGACCCTACCTTGAAAAATCAAAAAAAAATAAAAAATACAGAATAAAAAAATCAAACAATGATCTAACCTCTGATGCAAACAAGTAATTGAGGCAATAAGATGAAAATCCATCATGTACATCTATGACAATGTCAAAAATAGCAATCTATCATCTATCTACTATCTATCTATCATCTATCTACTATCTATCTATCTATGTATCTATCATCTATCTATTTATCTATCTATCTATCTATCTATCTATCTATCTATCTATCTATCTATCTATTAAGTTAAGTAACCTAAGAGTTACATTATTGAACAATCCCATCTTCATACTCTGAAGAATTATATATATACATATACATATATTTATATATAATTTTAAGAAAAGATTCAGACTTGGCTTAAATGGTACTCACACCATTTCAGGAGCAATTAATATTCTGGTGATGTTTAGAAATGATTACAGGAAAATGGGTAAATTCTCTTCCCCACACCCAAACTATCATACTTACCTAGCTTCTAAACCTCTAGCTAAGCAGACATCTTGTTAGCTTGCATATCTGTTGATTTTGCTGCACCATTTATGTAGAGTAGAATATTTTTGTCTTAATTCTTATCTACTTCTTTGATTAAACTCAAGCACTATTCCGCTTGGAGTGCACTTCCATTGTCTGCTGCTTGCTCAAAACTCATTTTATCTACATTTGCTCTAGACGGAGCTCTGTTTGCTATATAGTCGTTTAAAGCCCACATAATTTCACTTATCTAACCTCAGGTACGTGATTTATTGTAGCTTATATTTCACCTCCTAATTTAGCCTGCAGACTTGCTTTCTGTGCCCCCCCACCCCAAATTAACAGCAGAAAAATAAACTTTGAACAACGAAAATGAGCCTGCCCTTGACCTCATGGGCAAGTAACTATTGTCTGAGGAATGTGTGGCATTGTGCTCAGAAGCATTGCCTTTTCCTATCATTTGTTAATGACAGCAGAAAAAGGATTAATTACAATGCCAGGGGATGGGGGTTGGGTAAGAAAGGTAAACAGCAACTTTTAGGCAAGGATGTTGGCAATTAATGAAAAGCACTTGCGTTCAGAACATCGGGAAGCGTGGTGGATGCGGGAGATCATGGAGATGGGGATTCCAGTCTGAACCTTGGGGCGGTGCTGCTGGCTCTAGCTAACTCTTTGAACTTGGGAAAGTTAATTTCTCTAAAATGACCCTTTTATTTATTTCTTCATTCATTCATTTATTTGCAAGCTGAGATGCACAACAGAGAGAGAGAGAGAGAGAGAGAGATTGAGAGAGTAAGGGCACATTAGGGCCTCTAGCTGCTGCAAATGAACTCCAGATGCATGCACCACTTTGTGTGTGTCTGGGTTTACATGGGTACTGGGGACTGAACCCAGGTCATTAGGCTTTGTAGGAAAGCATCTTAACTGCTGAGCCATCTCTCTAGCCCCAAGTTCACCTTTCTTTAATTGTAGAGAAAATGTCAATAGGTATTTTGGGAGGAAGAAATCCTATTACAGTGTTTGACATTCATAAAGTTTTCAGTAGTTGGTATATTTAACCATGTCACATTACTGATTTTCAACTTTTTTTGCCCGTAACACAATTATTTCATAGAGCATATTCCTAACATCTAGCAGGTTATATACCAAATATAGCAGATTAATCTAAATCTAACCTTTCTAGTGAGGTTCTTATATATGCTTCTATTACTTACTTTCTTCGTCTCTTGTCCTTACCCTACTATGTAGTTTTTTTTTTTAATTTTAAGGACACATTTCAGTGCATTTCTTTTAAAGGCATGTTGATTCTTTCTATGTTTAAAGTAACCTAATAGCTACATTATTAAACGATCCCATCCTCATACTCTGAAGAATTAACATATTTCTTTCTGAGCTTACTAAAGTGTGGATTCAAAGTTTTATAACTTATGGTTCACATGAAAGGTTTCAAATGTGTCTGTTTTCAGAATTTATGGTGTTCAGTTAGGAAAATCCATCTCATACTTTCCTAAACTTTTTTGTCTTTTGTCTTTCTCTCTTCCTTTTTTGAGAAGATACCCTTTCTTTTACTTTCTTAGACACTTTGAATCCCAACCTAAGGACTTTGTGCTTACTAAGTCTCTCTCTCTCTCTCTCTCTCTCTCTCTCTCTCTCTCTCTCTCTCTCTCTCTGGTTTAGGGCCTGGAGAAATTGCTCAGTGGTTAAAGGCACTTGCTTTTAAAGCCCGATGACCTGGATTCGATTCCCCAGTACCCATGTAAAGCCAGATGCACAAAATGGTGCATGTGTCTGGAGTTCATTTTCAGCAGCAGGAGGCTCTGGAGTGCTCATTCTCTCTCTTCCTCCCTCTCTATCTATCTCAAATAAATAAATATTTCTTTTGGTTTTAAACTAGATTTGAGTAAGAGTTTTGTGTACATTTGAGGGTTGGGTAGACTCCTGTGAGAATGGCTAACTTTTAATTACCATACGGCACAAGAGAATTCCATATTGTGTTCCTATGGACCTGCAGTTTATCATGGTCAAGGTGTTCTCTGGACATTAGCAATAGGGATTAAACAAGACAGACAACCTAGCTGGATGAGCTAAGGTCATAGTTAGTAGGAAGCATATTGTCAATGCATTCATAGTGCAAGCATAAATCATATTTTCAGACATTGTATTTACCATATAAATTCGCTATAGGGTGAAGGGTCCAGGAGGGAATGCCTGCCCTGAGTGAAAAGTTTAAATGAAAGAAATGCTGGCATTTCCAGTCTCAGAAACAGCTGTCCAAACACTACAAAAAACACATAGGGTGCTTTGGGATGAGAACAAGATTGGAGGTATAGGAGTGGCTGTCATCCATCCAGAGCAGTGGAATGACTGGAGATTGTTCTAGAAGCCACTTGAACAATGATGAAAAATGAGGGAACACTTTTGGTTAGTGACTCCGTTGAAGTCCCACATATCTAAGGTTAATGAATTCTTGTTCAGTATTCCAATTGCAACATTAATTGGGAGTCTGTTTTCCCATCCTAAGGGAGATCTTATAAGTGCACTGGAAAAAAAAAACTTGCCTTTTTGTCCCCTTCAGAGGACTGGTGTATTTATAGATGTAGAAATAGGTTTTTTATGACCTATGTACTTTTCATTCTAATCGAAAGGCCTGGATTTCAGGATTGGCTCTTATGAACTTCAGTCAAGCTGTACATTTCAAAACTATATCTCTAGAATGAAATGTCCAAGAGGAAAGTAGCCATTGTGGCTGAATCTCCCTCTACTCCCTTCTCTAAATTGGCACATGATAAGGTCACATTTTCGCGCCAGTACCTCTAAAAATGAAGCTAGAAATATTGAAAACATAACTATTTTTTTAAAAAAAACTTTTCTCCTTCCTAATAAAAGGCATGTGTTTTAACTAGGTTAATGCTTTTTCTGGTTCTCTAATTATAGTACATCTTCATTTTAGGCATGAACAGCTTACATTTTCATTTCCTGAATTATCTGAGCCGAAAAATAAAAGTAGAGTTATGCAGTCCAACTAGATTCTCAAATCTTATTTAAGGAAACCATGCCCCCGAGAGAATTCTGCCAGCAAAAGGGGCTTTAGGTCTGTTTGAACATTGTCATTAGCGAACCTTCTAATGTGTCAAATTTTAAATCTACAGAACTTATCGCAAGTAGCAATTATTTTTCTAGATTCCTGGAGCAGATGGAAAGTTTTACCATTAAAGCTGAATACCGGGGAAGTGTTCCTTCACCCCGTGTTCCTTCTCCAACCACCCAGCAGAAACAAATTATTTTTGGAGGAAAAGAAGCCGTCTTCCTACCGCAATTCATCAAAGCGACGTCATCTCCTGTTCCTATCTGAAATTTTCCTCTTGTTCTCCACATTGAAATTTCTCAGCCAGGTAGTAGAATAATTGGTAGTGCCAGAGATGGATATTTATATTAGATGTTATATTTAAAGATTGCTTTGGGTAAAGATTTATAGGTTAGGTCTTTAGTATTCCCAAAGCAATCCAGTTTCCCAAGTATATTTTGCTTAGAAGTCTTTAAAAAAATAAAGGGGAGCTGGAGAGGCGTTTCAATGAGTAAGAGTTGCATGAGGGCTGGGGAGGGTGGTTCCTCAGCACCCATGGGAACAGCTGGGTGTTGCCACACATGTCAGTCACCCCAGGTCTGTGGAGAGTAGAAAGTCACTGAAGCTTAAGACAACAGCCAACTCCAGAGTCAGAGAGTGACTGACTCCATAGTCTCAGGGACACACAAGGATGCAGGGAGACGCCTGAAATTCTCTCCTGGCTTCCACACACATGCACACAAGGCATGAACATTTGCACACACACACACACACACACACACACACACACACACACACACATGCATATACCATACCACCTACCGCTGTTCCCAGGAAGGTGGCAGTCTGGTGTAAACAGAAAATATCTTCTTATTGGTTATCATAGGCTTCAGAAAGTAAAGGATATGGATATGGAAATGAATTTATAGGAGTGGTTTATATAAAACTTACTAAATATGCCCCAGTTGATAGGAGAAAATGTTTAATTTAAAAAAATTTTTTAAATATTTTTATTCACTTATTTTCAAGGAGAGAGAGAATATGAATGAGAGAGAGAATGGGCATAGGGCCTCCAGCCACTGCAAACAAACTCCAGATGCATCTGCCACTTTGTGCATCTGGCTTTACATGGGTACTGGGGAATCGAACCCAGGCTGTCAGGCTTTGCTAGCAAGTGACTTTAACCACTGACCCATCTCTCCAGCCCTAAACAAATTAAGGCTGATTTAATTTTTGGTTTTAATATCAATTCAAACAATAAAAAGAGGTGAGCAGGTAGGTAGTGTTTCCATCACTCCACATGTAAAGAAACTGAGGCTCAAGGGACTTCAAATATGACTGAATTTCATACATTGTTGGAACTGAGATTCCAGGTACTTCCCCCCATTAATGCTATTTGATAAAATCTTAGAGAGTATTTCTGTATTAAAAATCATTGGACAGGCTGGAGAGATGGCTCAGCGATTAAGGCACTTGCCTCCAGTGCCTAAGGCCCTGGGTTGAATTCCCCAGGACCCACATAAACCAGACCCACAAGGTGGTGGCCCTGGT
>PVHP010009699.1:0-11533 GCA_004024765.1 Zapus hudsonius
ATGCCCAACGAGGAGGATACCCAGAGGATTGAGGGTTGGGGAAGGGAAATGGGAATATAAGCACAATATTTACTCAATCAATGTATCTAATTTTGGTCAACAAAGATAAACAAAAAAATAAAAAATAAATAAAATAAAAATGGGATTATAAAAAAAACAATTCATCAATCCAAAATGGGCTAAGAAAAACTAAACAGCTTTCAAAAGAAGAAACATACATGGCCAATAAATATATATTTAAGTGTTCTGCATCCTAGGGAGGGAGAGGGTTGACATAAATTCCAAAAAGAAAATAAGAGAAATCCTTCTGATAGCTGGTTAGCCCCATTTCTAAAACCCTTAACTTACCCACATAACTTGACAAAACCATGCTTTCATTAACAGTATAAAGGCAAACCCTTCCTTCCAGACCTTACCAGGATTTGGACCTACAAAGCATTCCAAAACAAAATGCAAGCAAGGGAAAAGTGAAAATCAGGATAAGGAACAAATAAAAGAATGTGAGTGTTTTGTAATATTTGTAGCTCACAGAAGTATGCAATTAGCCAAAGCATCCTCACTGTTCTTCTATTTAATCTTTTCTTCTCTATTTCACCTCATTTTCCCATGTATCCCCACACCTACCAGAAATACAAATAGCTTCAAAGGTATCTCTTACATTCTGGCAACATAATCCACAACACCTTGCTGAAAAGAGTCCGAAGACTTTTGGCAATACAGAGACCATCCTTTCTCTGTTGGCACACTGTTATCATTATATACATTTAGCTCTGCAATAGTTATCCTGCAGTTGTGTGTGGCCTCATGACATTCTGACTCTGTATCTGTTTCAGGACAGACAGGCAGACATCTTGCGTATACAATTCTAAATCCCTTGTCCCCGTCTGTCAGCCCTATCCAATGTTTGTATGTGACGATAGCTAGATCTAAACAACTTAAATGATTTTTCATATTATATTTATTCATTTGAGAGAGAGAGAGAGAGAGAGAGAGAGAGAGAGAGAGAGATAGCACACCAGGGCCTCCAGGCACAGCAAATGAACTCCAGACATATGTGCCACCTTGTGCATCTGACTTTACGTGTGCATCTGGCTTTTGTGGGTCCTGAGGAATTGAACTCAGGTCCTTCTGCTTTGCAGGCAAATACCTTAACTGTTAAACCATCTCTCCAGCCCTCAAATTATTTCTTAATTATATCATAAAAAGGTATATATGCACAGACATATACTGAATTTGGGTAATGGCATACAACTCATGTGATGAAGAGATTTCTGTCTGTCATCTATCTATTTATCTATATATGTATATATACACAATAAATGTGTAGGCTCAGAATCATTAGATAAACCATATTACTTTAACAGGGAATAGTTCATTTCTAATTTGCAGGAACTAGAACTCTAATGGAGTATGTGTTGAGGAAATCACAGGCTACCTCATCTAAACACTTTATTTAGTCAAAATATGTTTTGTGTTATATAGGCTTGATAAAATATGTTGCATCCTGGGCTAAGGATAGAGATCACTGGTAAAGTACTTGGCAAACACAAGCAAAACCCTAGACTCTCCCCAGTACTACAAAATAAATATGTATATATGTGTATATCATAAATGTAAAATAAAGTTATATAAATATAAGGTGTCATGTCTATCATTTAAAGATATATTCTTACTATAAAATTCCTTCAATTAAAACAGAACATCTTATAAAATTCACTATTAGAATGCTGAAAAATTATCTATCATTGGGTTAAGGAGATATCGCTCGGTGGCAAAAAATGCAATTATTGCCATTAGAAGAAGGCAGAACACAAGTCCCACACTTGGCATTCACAGCGCAGCAGAATTTACTTTGGGAATTCGTTGCACCCTGTGCTCCGTGTACCCCTCCAGAGTCTACCACCTAGTTTCATCCTGATTAGAATTCTTTCACAAGGCAGGCCATTCAAGGCCTGATAGCTTTACCCATGTTTTTAGAGCTGAGTCTTACTTACTTACTTCCATCCACAGTTCTCTTTGCTTAATACAGGAGAGAATTCTTTTGTCAAAGTAGTTCAAAACAACTTTTAGAATTTCTGCTGGAATTGAGACCTGAAGCCCAGGGGCAACACACAGCTGCACTGATGGATCATACACTGTGCGTGAACAAGCTTGTTGCACAGGGACCTCCAGGAGGTAAACTGAGCCCTAGAGGAGGTCCAATATGGTGTCAGCTGCTTTATGGGTTCTTGTATTTTGTCTTTTATATTCAACTAACTATATATATTATTATTTTTTATTGTCCATAATAGGTTACAATATTTAGTGGGCAAACAATGAGTTGCTATCCCCAATTCCCCGCTGCCCTCCTCCCCTCCCCAATCCGCTGGATAACCTCCTCCATGGGTTGTCTGGATCAGTCCTTGTGACAGGGGACCATGGATAGCCCCAAAAATCCTACTGGTTTGTTACTTTAACCTAGTTAAGAATATCTGTCTCCCTGTTATAGGCTAGGAAACTGGAATTCCAAAGCTGAGAGGTTAAAAAAAAAGAACACTGATTGATTCTAAAAGATGCCATCTTTCTCCACACAAGGACATTCTTTCAAAGAAGAAAGATCAAAGTCAAGAAAGTTTAAAAGAAACAACCTATTAGAAATTCCATTCTGAAAGTGAAACTATATTACGACTATGTTTGACTTTGTAAATATTTAAATGTTCTTTGAAATGTATCTGCTGGTAAGAAAAAATTACTTTCAGGCAGAATAATTATCAAACACTACTTGAACATTGGGAACCTTGGAAAAAAAGGGAAGGCACTTTCTTTTCTATAATATTATGATTGATGGGAAACAGCTTACTTATTAGTATTCAGTTTTTCCTAGGGTCAGGATTTTGAATTATATATTGTATTATGCATATTTTCCTTTATATATACTTTTTCTTCAGATATAAACTAATTGTTTGCTTATAGCAGTTCCCAAAATCCGACCACCTCTCCAAAAGCAATTATAATCATGCCCATACTTGTTAGGCTGTATTTTTCCCTCAACGGCACTTGCCAAGTTTCTTATAGAATCCATTTGCTATCTTTCTCTTAGCTAAACACTGCATTCATTGCCCTTTGAGGATTGAGCAATGATTTGTCAATCCACCTTATCATAAGTTACCATTATCCTATACTCTTTGGGGCTGTAATTACAGCTCGTCTTAATTACTACCATTTTTCAGATAAGGCACCTGAGTCAGAGAGGTTAAATCATTTGTCCATGGAACTCAGCAAGGAGATAATTGAGCCAGGATTAAGCCCAGAGACCCTGCACATCTGCATATTAGCATCTAATCTTGCCACTCAAGGAGAGCAATGCCTTTCGGAAATTAGAATATTCCAGCTGGGGTGCCTCTGAGCTTCTCAAGCTCCTATTTCACGCCTATCATACAATTCAAGTATAATATAACAGCCAGGAAAGAAACCATTTTCATTTTGTTCCTTAATAAATATTGAAGGAAAAGATGCCTCCTTCCTGGATACTTTAGAAATAAGCAGAAGGAATTTGACCTCTGATGATATAGCCACTGATCTGTCTACATGCTGAGAACTATAGAAACACTTTCACAGTTAGTCAACAACGAATTGTGTGGAAAAATATTGCTGTAATGTGTGTGGGTTAGGGAAGAAATCAAGTCTTTTGAAAGGCTTAGAGGTGGTAGCATAGATTCCGTATTCATTTTTGCTTTAGCAAAGAATGCTATTATGATTTTTCTTGCTAACGCACTGTGATGCTCACTTGTTTGACCCACGAGCAACTCTACAATGAGAATATTATGAGAAATCTAGCTTCCAAATTTTGCCCCATTTTGAATTCCCTGAATTCTTGATGACCCTCATGCACTTGGCAAACATCAACAAATCTTCCCACGGTGAACAAATTTAACCTCCAGCTCTCTCTCTCAATGCACTGCTCCCAGGAGAATCTGCAAATAGATCAGACTTGGGACATGCGATGTAACATAGGTCCCACCCTTCTGTTGACTCAATACTGAGAGGCTTTCTGTTCTGGGATAACCACCGGAGAAAATCCCACAGAAGTCCTGGTCACAGAGGGCTGGTTCCAGACTGAAGACACCTGGTGCTGATTTACTTTGCACACCTCTTGCTTCCAAGCTAATCAGTGTCACACGGTGACACATGGCTCCCCTTGGCAGGCAGCTTCATCACAGACCCAAGGGATACAAATATTTCCTGTCAATTATTCCCAGGACAATAACCCTTCCCACACCCCAACAAAGCTTTAGATAAAGGGAAAATAAACTCTTGTGCCAGGGACTAATAAACTATCAGGCTCTTTTTAAATTAACTCCACAAAGCATCTCATTTGCAAATACCAAGATATATATTTTGTCTTTACATGGTACTTCAGAGCACATTTTAACCCATCAAATTCAAGTACTACAACTAGATATTGCTCCATGGTCCCAGGCTTGGGTGACTTAGTCTCTATTCAGGAGGTATAGTCTCCTCATCAAAGTCTTGCTAGGAAAAGGGAAGTTTTTAGTTTATGTTTAGTTCTCTCTACCTCAGTGTAGAGTAGAAACCTAATTACTGGAACTCTCTTGGACCTAATGCTGGAGACTTAGACCCGAAGCTTTGTGGTTTCCTATCTGTGATGGGATATCAGTTCATGAATGACAAATCTGTAAGTGTTCCTTCTGCAGCCCAGCTGGGCCAGGGAAGATGGTCTGATAGTCATTATACACAACACAAAAGGGAAGCAGAACAGTCCATCGTGAGTACAGAGAGGACTCAAGATTCCTTTGGCCTTTTTAGCCTCCCACCAGGGGAGAGTGGAGGAAGGCAGTACAGGCTGCAGAGCCAGTATCTCCTTCGTTTCTCAAAAGAGACAGCTTTTTGACTATCTTGTAGATCTAATAATTGTTCATTATGACTAAAATCCCATTACAGAAAAAGGTTACATGACCATTAATTTGATTCACAGAGACCAAAGCAAGGACCTTACTGCTTATCCCTGCCTGGGGAGAAAGTATATTTTGTAATCCATGGATGGTAATGATCCAAGGATTGTATTCGTTTTTCTAAAGAATGTCTATAAATAGTGAGGAGAAAATTTAGTAGTGTTTATATTAATCTGGATCGCTATCATTCTGAAAAAAATGATAAAGAATAAATTACTGCTCGATAATTCCAAAATGAATGCTGAAAATTTATTATGGAAAACATTGAAGATTTTTTTCTCCCCAGGAAGGAGTAAAACTAAGGCAACAGCACCCCTCTGTGGCGATACAAGGATATTCAAATGCTAGTAAGAAATTATTAAAGTGCCTTAGAGTTTACTGCAGAATCAGATTGAAAAAGCCTAAAGACCCTTGTCACACACCTTTGCTTTACCTGCCACAAGCCCAATGGCATCATTGCATAATTACAACACTTTGGAAATGCTTTTAAATGTCCTCAAAAGAAGGTTCAATAACTTTCTGAAAAACAATCTCGGGTTTTACTTTCATATCTAGAGAATAAAATAAAATAAAATACACCTTTGTCTGTCACATGTACTCATTTCTATAGTTAGATCTGAGAGGAGAAGGAAACAGTCTCTATTGTTTCAAATCCTTGATGTCTGTGAAGGCCATGAGCCAGAAACTCAGCACAAATTGCTGTGGAATAGAGACGCCACTGTGGACTGTCCCTCAAACCTCCCCACAAAGGACCAGCAGGGAGCACGTGCACTTCTTGGGGCAGAAAGCATTTGAATGGATCAGAAAGTGCAAAGCCATTCCTTCATCCAAAAACGGTGTCTTCCTGTCTCCCCACAGGGCAAAACTTCCTTGTAAGCTGTCATACCAAGCCCTCTCTTAAGAGGGTGTTTCAGACAGCAAGAGGGTTTGAATAATATCATCCTTAATTTAGCCCTTTACTCCTTGAAGTAACATGTTTCATTTTCTCTTTACTTCAGTTACATTAGATAATTATATATGCAAAATTTTCTCCATTTTTGTATTATAAATATAAATGATATTATGATCCGTCATTCACATTAGTAATCCCCAATGATTTTTAAATTATAGAGTAAATAGAATTTTTCCCAGTACTTCTCAGATACGGACTCTCTGCACCTCCATGGAAGGACTATTCCTTTTTTCATAGTTTGAATGATTAAATGGTAAAATTCTAGGTTTATGTCTAGGTACCATTTGATTTTAAACTCCATAGTCAGTAGAAATATATATATATATATATATATATATATATATATATATATATATATATATATATGAGCTTTGACCCATATCAACCCAAGGGGGGGAGTTTTAAAATACAAATTAGGGACAGCAATGTTTTACTCATGGTGAGTAAAAATGTATTTTGAGAGATTCATTTGGGAAAAAAAACATTAAAGTAACAGTATAATGGTGTTACCTAAATTTGCTTCACATAATGACTGATGATATTTTCTTTAAATGAGGTATTTATTTTTGTAAGTTTTAGTTCTGCAAGTGGAGAGTATGGGACATTGTATGTTTTCCAGTCGTCAACTTCACATTTGTGTCTAAATTCTTACTGTGGATTGAATACTGGTCGTGCAATCACCCCATTGTGGACTGGTGCAGTGCATGTTTACTGCCTTGTTGCATTACATCAATATTTCATGCATATGTGATCTGCTTTAAACTAAAATTAGCAAACAAAAAAGTGGGTACCGAATGGGAGACGGTTTCTGTATTCTTGTGAAAATGTTAAACTGTATTAAATGATTTCAAGTGCAGGTGCAGTCATGGTAACTTTGGAGGTCGTTCCCCCTCTAGTGGTCAGGAAATGTATAGGAAATTTACAAAAATTGTAGAATTGTGAGCTTGGATAGCAGCTAATGCAAAAAGGACAGAAGAGACTGCAGGCGTGAGGAGAAAGGAGTTCAAGTCCATGATCTGCCACCACCAATGCTTGAGATGTCATTTGATCTTATCTCTCTTGGTTTTCTTATCACACACAGTTAGAATTTGTAGGATTATTGTGTTTGTTACAAGAGAGTATGATAAACCTAACCAATTCATATAGACCTAATTAAATTCAGTTTACTTTTCTTCAGAAAGTTCAATAGACACAGTTAATTTAAGCAGTGGATTTGACTCTGTAGTGATGGCTTCTCAGGCAGTCCTTGGTCTTTGCCTCTGAGTATAGGGTATTAGCGAAGCAGCTTCAATGCTGACTTCAGAGCAGTTCCCAGTGATGAAGGAAGCTGGAATCAGGTGCCTGTGTCCTGGGGATTGCAAAGAAGCCACAATAGCCTTCTTGCCAACAAAGGTTGACTCAAATCTAATTGTCATAAGAAACTTCTGTGATGGATGCATAGAGCCTTCATTACAGAATACATAACATAATAGCTCTTGCACCACTGAGTGTATTGTAGCAGATCAGTTGTGGAACACACAGGATCTACAGATGTGTACTGCTTTTCCCACTTGGTGGCTTGACAGTGCAGAGATCTATAGCTGCTAAAAGTGCTGAGAATAAGTGATTACTGTGTGTGCATTCTTAAACAGGATATCTAGAACATTCCCTCCTAAGCTCAGGCAACCTTGCAGAAGAGGGGACAGACAAATTGTAAGAGCAGGAGGATGAGACAGAGGGCTTTGACATATCTCCTGAATACAACACAATCATCGCACCATGAATTCATAACTGTTGTGATTTCCAGTACATGATTGAGCCTGCCAGTTTTTTTTTCCATCAATGGGGGAGGATCCATGACACCTCACAGCACCCAGAGTAGCTAGAGCAGCTAATGGTTACTGGGGAAGGACAAGTAAGGTTTATCAATCATGTAGCCACTGGTCAGTTGCTTATTTCACAACAAATAACCTTCCACCCATGATCATGCAAGAAACTCTTAAGACAGTGTGGGGTTTTTTTTAGAAAGACATAAAAGTAATATGGGAACTAATGGGAGGGAAATAACATCAAAATATGTTGTATGTATGTATATGGATGTCAAAAATTATGAAAATAAATGAATGTTTTAAACTCTAATTTAATGGAGTTGGCAGATGTGTCAAAACCAAGTGACATTCGAGAACAACATACAACTTCTCTGGACCCTAAAAGTATCATGATATTGAAAGAATAGGGAAGTTGGAAAATATTCATATTTTAAAAAGATGTGAATACAAGAAATGTAAGCTGTGATAACTAAAAGTAATGTATTCTTGATTTGATCCTGAATTCAAGGGAGGTTTTCATAATGGCCACTTGTGAGAACTGTATTTCTATCTATAATGATTCATAGCACTGAATCATCCATTTCTTGATTACTTTTTTGAGACTGGTTGAAAAGAATATTCTTAGGGCTGAGAAAATGGCTGAGTAGGTCAAGTGCTTTTTGTATGGATGAGGATTGAGAATAACCAAGTATGAACATCTTGTCTTCACACACACACACACACACACACACACACACACACACGCACGCACACACACTCACATATGCATGTGTACTCACACATATGAAAATGCCCACACAAGTGGATGCACCGAACACAAAGAATATTATTAATCATAGGACATAAGCATTTAAGTATTAGGAAAGGAAGCAGCGTAATAAAAATCTTTAATACCATAGGCTTCCAGATATTAAAAAATGGAAAATTATCAAAATTATTTAAAAAATCGGAAGCAACCACATGTGTCCCCTAATGAATTTGACCTGTTTTAGATTCTCTTGAGCAACCCACTTCCCATTTTGTAATTCTAATTGTCTAGAGAAGGGCTCTTGGCTAGTCTTCCTGTCATCTCCTTCTTAAAGGTGATGATCTCAGGGAACAAGGTTTGGAGTTATAGGGAAAACGACTCTGAGCAAATTTCCTCTGAATATCATAAGTGGGTCTGTTTATTCATAAGATGGGGAGAAGATGATCACAGTTGTGCTGCCTGCTTTCCAGGAGATCTAACAGCTGCTCTCCCTTCCTCTGATTGTTCCCAATCCTTCTCATACCAACCTGGTTCCTCTTAGAGTGCTAAGTTGCTTGCCTTTCACTGAATCCTCACTCCTTTACAGGTCTTCTTGCCTCTGTCAGAGTTTTCCCTCCCTCTTATTAAAATGTCCACCGGATGCCACTTCTTTCTTCTGTAAAGTCACACTTGATCACCCCAACATTAGTAATTAATTCTTCTGGCTTCTGTGTATACATTTTTTAATTCTTTTGAAAAGTGAGTGTGCGTGTGCACACGCATGCACACACACATACACAAGTGACCTCTTTAATAGGCTAAAATTCTTTTAGATACAAGAAGTTTAAACAAACCGTCTTGCACACTACAGCGTATGGCAGACAGTCTTGTGAGGTAGACATTGAGTGTGCACTGACAATGCTTGCAAGGCATTTGTAAACTCTACCTTAGTCGTGGCAATGACTGAAAAATGTCATTGTCACTTATGCACATTAGTAATCAGTGTTTGGTCCATGGCACGAAAGAGGACGGGGTGCGTAGGGAGTACTGGCCATAGGAAGTGGATAATTTTGCACAAATTGGGTGACTTTAACTTATGGAAATTTGGAATGAGAAGAAACAATAAATAAAGAAAATGACTCCCAATTGGTTTTCTTTCCAAGACCATTATTTCAAGAGCCATTATTTCAGAGCTACAAGTACAAGTCTGCCAGTGCACTGGTAGATCATTTGAGGCTCACAGCATTCTCCAGATACTCCGGTTTCCTCGGGTCCAGCTCCTCCCTCCCCAACTCCAGACTTTCTAAAAGTAGCTGCAAGGGAGAGGAAGGAGAGGGGGGGGGCAATGATAGAAGGACATGATTTCTCCCTCTCTAGAACATTCCCTGGGCCTCCTGCTCTCAATTTCCCCCAACTTCTGTGAAGGGTATTGCAGATACCACCCTTGTTGGGACTCATCCTTCTTTTTTCCAGGGAAAAAAGTGCTGCCCTCTGAGCAATGGTGGTCACTCCTATGAGTCACATGGAGCAGGGACATTCTTCCAGTTCAGAGTAAGCAATAGCTCACAGATGGCTATCATTGAGAATTTCCACTAATTCTTTTGAACTTTTTGTCTTCCTGTTTTCATTTGGCTACTGGAATATTTTTTAGATCATCTATAAACATAGCAAATGCTAAAGTATTCCTGGTACCTGCCCTGCATTGTGACACAGAGCCAAAAAAAATGAATGAATAAATGAAAAATAAATCAACAAATACACTTGTTTTTTTTTTTTTTTAAATTCTACATTGAATTATGTCTGGGGAAAAGGATCCATAGTCCTTCTGTTCTTGGGATTATACTGGTCTGAATTCACTCTAAACTGAAAGTAATATTGCATTCTAAGTATAAAATTATAATTTTTCAGGTATACATATTATCTTTCAGGAAAGGGTTCCATGGCATACTATTTCACCCTTCTGTCAACAAAGATACTTAAATAATTAGACTTGATGGTTAGGAATGAATGGGTTTGATGGGGATTTCTTTTTCAACACAAATTTCAATATAGTGTCATCTCTCCCAATAGGATTTGCATTTCTGTTCTCTAACTCTTCTTGTCCTCAGAAAGCAAGTAAACTCTTTTACCTAACTCACTGGTGGGGGTCTATGTGATGCTAATGAGCCCCCAAGCTTCTGCAAATTATTGTAACAGCTCTACAATAACATTATTTATTCCTTCAGTTTGTATTGATACAGATCTACAATTACCCATGTTAAAACATATACTTCCCCAGCCTCCAACAACCTGGCATTTTATTTCTATTATAGGCACTGCATTTCTGGAATCATAACGGTAGCTCCTTGGAAAACTGAAAATATACCACCATGGTCAAACATACTAGGGGGCAAAATGTCTTTCTCTTTTTATAATTTCTGCTGCATATATGCAAGTTGAAAAACCCTAATAGTATAGACAATCAAATTTTCCCCCAGACTTCTTTGGGTCAGTAAAAGAACAGCTTCTCTTTTATATAGAAATCAGGCCATGTAGGATTATGTTTGCTAAGTACAGGGGAGAAACAAAGAAATAAATAGGATCTCCCTCACAGATTACTGAAGGGTGAATCATCACTCATCCCAGCACCAGGGAAGAGGTTCCAATGAGAAAGAAGTGTGGAGCAGCCCTGGGAAGTACCCCCTGAGTCTTAGATCAAGAACCACCAGTGGAGAGTGTGCGGGTGGGCATAAGACATGTTGGGTGGGTGAGTGTGACTGGTGCATGTTGATGTTGAACCAGAAGGTCAGCTCACAGAGGGCCTTGAAATCCCTGAGGAGATGTTCATCTTTGACCCTGTTTGCAAAGGGAATTCCTTATGGAAATTTGTACAAGGAATGGAATAACAATCACACTCTTCTGGTGCAGAATGGATCTGAGAAAGAGAGTGACCGCAGACACGAGAGTTGGAAAATGGATACTGAGGGCCAATGAGTCAGGTAGCTTTATTTTCAGGTAGCCGGTTAGGAGAGGACCCAAAGAGGGAACCAAAAGAGATGTCAAGGACTGCTTCAGTAGAACCAGAGTTTAGCATTTGATCCAGTCTCATCCTATC
>PVHP010009699.1:11633-49755 GCA_004024765.1 Zapus hudsonius
CTCTCTCTCTCTCTCTCTCTCTCTCTCTCTCTCTCTCTCTCTCTCTCTCTCTCTCTCTCTCTCTCTCTCTCTCTCTCTCTCTCTCTCTCTCTCTCTCTCTCAACTCACCCGAGGCTGAGAGTGAAGTCCTCTGAAACAGATTATAAGTAGATGCTTACCAGGTGGGCACAGTCTCTGTTTGCCCATTCTTGATGCCTGAATCTGGGTCCCTGCTCTGGAAAGCCCCCCTGATCTGTCTGGGCTAGGCTCTATACTCTCACCTGCCTTCCACATGGTGGGAGTTCTCTGCAGCTCCTTCTCTTAATCTAATACAGTCTCTCTAAGCCTTACACACTGGTGTGTGGATTCTAATTCTTTAAATTCATAAGATAAGAATCCACAGATAACCCAGATAGATTAGTGCATTGGTATATATTGGTGAATTGGCAAAGAAGCCCAAGACTCCTGTTACTGAAACACTTGGTAATTCCACAGGTGTGGAGGCATCTGGATGGGGTGCTGGTGTCTGGCCTCTCCAAGGACCTTTGGCTTCAGTCTTCAGGCTTATGTTGGCAAAGACTAGGGTCCTTCCCAGAGTGCACTTGGGTGATAAGCAACTCTGGCCCCTGGGCTCCTGTAGCAAAGCCCTTTCCCCTTTCATATGCAAAGTTGATTGTGTCAGGTAGGATTACTCTTGATACCTTTGGGTCCTTCAAATGACTTCCCCATTTTCTGAGAACTAAGTCATTAAATGCGGCATTCCAAATACCAAATACCATCCCTGTCAAAATCGCTGACAAGCGGGGATTATTAACTAGCTCTAATGTAGTTTGCTTTAGAAAACAAATGCTTTGAACTGACAGTATGGTTATTTTCTTCCTCTTTAAAGTGTCTGCTTATGGGATTGCAGTGGAAATCCAAAAAGTCAGGTAAATCTCTGCGAATCCCAGGACGTTGTGCATAGGGTGGTGTTGGTTATGTCTACACAAACACTCCAGCGACTAGTATGTGTAAGTCCATATCTAGTCAGAGGCAGGCACAGTCCCTCACACCAGCATGATTCAAAGTTTCTCTTCACAAGAGAATGATTCAAATGAGGAGAGACAGTTGGCTCTCTTCCAGTTGCTAGGTAGCTTGGACATCAGTGGGCATGGACCCCATCCTCATAATCAGCGATTTGTAAAGCCAGCAACCAAAACTCCAGGACTCTGATTACCAGCCAATAAAATGGAATGTGAGTCATATCTCTGATGCCAAAAGATTTAACTTTATGAACTTCCAAGAAGATCATTAATCGATGACTATCAACCTTAGGAGATTACTGTTTATCAGGCACTTTCTAATGAAGATCTAGAATATGCAATTGTTCTCTCCCATAAGAGCCAAGAAAATGTCCCTCAGGAAAAACAGACTGTTCCAGAGAATGTAGAAATACACCTACCAAAAAATACAGACTGAGATAGCAACATTTTCAACTATTTTCCACCCTTCATTCTTGAGGGTGTACCCCCCTTTACTTTGCAATAAACTTGTCTTCTGCACTGTCTCTGCACTCTGTCTCCTCTGAATTCTGTCCATTGAGATCATACTGGAGAATCAAGAGGAGACAAGAGCTAGAAAGAGCACGTTTACATTCCCAACTGAATCTTGCCCTGGATACTTTATTCATAGGTGGTGTCTTGCTTAATTGAAGTGCAAAGCGCTAGTCAAATTCATCCTCTTCTAAAAAACTTTCCATGTCAAAAAGTTAAAAGGCCAGACCTGTAAAATCAGCATAACTAAGCAAGGGAGTGAACAAAAGAGGAGACCCAGAGAAAGTTAGAGGAAAAGCTATGGAGGAGGCCAGGCCGGAGGGGCTTAACAGAATTTTCTGGGTTTACGTTTTATAGGCACATAGCAGCTCACTAGCCTTTGGACATTCAACAACTGATAGAAACCATCTAGCCTCAGTTTCCTCATTAACCAGAATACCACACCTACTTCATAGGTATGCTGTAAGAATACACAGTACATAATTACAATATATGGATATGGATACGTTAATACAGATTTCTGAAGAGTGTGACAAGTACAGGAAAAGAAAGCTCTGTAAATTGCTATTTAGAGGGCTGGAGAAACTGCTCAGTGGTTAAAGGCACTTGCTTGCAAAACCTGATGGGCCAGGTTCAATTCCCCTGAACCCATGTGAAGCCTGATGCACAAAGTGGTGCACGCATTTGTAGTTTATTTGAGGGGCAAGAGGCCCTAACATACCCATTCTCATTCATTCTTTCTCTCTCTCAATTAAATATTTTAAAATGTTAGTTTAGGTATCCGTTTTATTTGGAGAGGCTCATCAACCCAGAAAGATATGGTTCCCTTGCATCACAGAATGCAGGACAGAGGTAAACTGTGTGCAGAGATTAGGAAACCCCAATGCTTCTTAAGTAAGGCACTTACCATGAGAAGACATGTATTTTTCTGAGTGTGGTAGCTTGCAGCAGACGTTCCCCATCAACTCATGTGTTTTGAATCCTTTGTCCCCAACTGGTGCAATTTTGGAGGTGGGCTTAGGGAGGATGTATGTTACTTGGGGGTGAACTTAGGGATGTTATATCCAGCCCCCCGTCCGGTATAGAGCTCAGCTCACTCTCTTGCTGATATAGTCCACTTGCTGTGACAAGACTGTGATGTCCAGCCTCTGCTTCACCATGTTCCCCTGACATTGTGAAGCTTCCCTTTGAGACACTATGTCAAAATAAACCCTTTGCTCCCAACAGCTGGGTTTTCTTTTGATGAGTGTTTTGTCCAGCAGCATGAAGGTAACTACAATACTGAGCAAAGTTCATTTATTATAGTTTAAGCCTTTATTCATAGTCAACCTCTCACTTACACTGGAGAAAGATTTACCCATTAGTTAGAAAGACATTCTTTTGCGAAGAAAAGAGTCTTAAGGTATAAATATTAAAGATGCTAACGCAAAGAAGGGGAAATCCAGAGAGACTCCTCCATGTGTCTCCTCTTTTTATTTCCAGTCTGTAAGAGGGGTCATGGTTTTCAAGGACACTGAGATTCAATTAAGGTAATTACAGAGCCTGGATGATGCCATAAATCCTAATGAAATTAGCTAAATTAATTCATAGGTATGTATAGCACTCAGGGAACACTATATATGACATATTGCTTTCTCCTCTCAAACATATTAGAAGGATATACGTACAACACATCTGTCTTCAACAAACCTTTTATTTTGAAGCAGAAGTTGCAATATGCACTTCGGTTAATAGAGGGCGCCATGTAACCATTTTATATACTACTTTCCTCAGACCTATTTTACAGCATGCCTATGGAATTAAAAGGAAATAAAGGCATTTTAAATGTTAAATGGAGCTGTGGGAAATCTTTAAGCAAATTTTAATGTTAGCAAAAAAAAAAGTTTCCCGTATATGTATCTTTTGACTTGACCCAAGATATGATAGCTTCTTAGTTTGCCTTAACTTTTCCATTGCGTTTATTTTAACTTGATTTAAATGTGGACATAAGTAGTATTAGCCAACAGGTGAGCTGGGACCTCTGAAATGATACCTGTAGTCAATTTCTTACTCTGCATCCAAACCACACACGACATCTCTAAGCTAATCAGAAATGCCAGATGTAGAATCCCTAAATCATGGAAAAATACTGAGTATCTAATTTCTCATTTGTGAGTAAAAAATAAAGAACCTAATTACATAAGTTGTATATGAGAGAAAGTGCTATATGATAAAAAAATAAAGAATACAGATTTTTCTCACAGGTGATGCCTGCCTAGGCCTTTTCCACACATATATTAACTCACTACTTTATCTCACTACTAGACTAGTACTAAACCAATAATGCTACCCCCATTTTCAAGACAAGAAAACAGGCTCAAAAAAAAGCTGAGCCACACATTTAGGTTGTTCAGATCATAGATTCTGGCATGTTATAAGCGTACAACCTTGGACAAGGTGTATAAGCTGGCCCTGGAATTCTCAGAGCAAGCCTGTGACAGGATGCACATCAGAAATGACAACGAGAGGTACATGGCTGTCATTCTGCAGATCGCTGGACAGTGTTGTTCCTCTCACACAAAGCTACACAGCACACTGCAGTGTCTCTAAGTCTTCTGTGTAGCCAACAATCATACAGACATTTTGGCCTCAGACACTACAGATGTGAAAAGCAACCTTGTTTGGGGGACAGTGAGGTCACCTGCAAAGTCTTAGGCCCACCTGGCACCCACAATTTGTCACTAGGCTCCAGTCTTCTTAGAGAAGGTCCTAAATCCTATTCTCATACTTTATGGGAATGGGTGCCTGTACATTACTGGTGGCAGGCATAGGATGGCCTGTTTCAATTCCAGTCCTGAAAGGCCAGTTATTGGACTAACAGACCTTAAAGAGTGACCTTCCAATATTGTCACTTAAAGAATCAAAGTTTAATAAGCATAGAATGACTATATAAGTCAAAATTTCTCATCCCACACTGAAGTTGGTTTTAAGCGATAATCTGAATTGAGACCATTTGAATCCCTTGTATGAATGTTGAACTCCAACATTTCGTTACCAGACTTAGCTACTATTTAGGGGTAATTACCATCTTTTTACTTCCTTAACTATGACATTAATTAAACCTCAGAGGGAGCTCTTTAAAAAAATTTGAGCCTCACATTTTTCATGTAACAGGCAGGCAGGACTGTGGGGTGCATCTATATAAATGAGTGGGGTTCTGTGTGTGCATTACTTCAAAACACAGCAGCAGATCAATGTAGTCATCGCCATTCTTATTCTAGAGGAATTTATTCCATATGTCACAGAGCTAAATCCAATCTTCAATAAATACCATCATATAAACATTATTTTTGTAACATAATCTTTGTTAATTGAACAATTTATTTTACAATTTAAAGTTACTACAGATAATCACTTTCCCAACATGATGCAGCCTTTGAGTTGTGAACTTCCTAGGGGGTTTCCATGTCCCCTTATTAGCTTGTCTATATTTAGAAATACCTGTTGGGTTGACCACTAGGCAGAATAACGTATTCACAGCAGTTGTTGGTCAAATCTATTGCATACCTTAAGTGAAGCTTGGCACCACGAAGCTATGTATCCACAGAATGTGTTCTGCTTTTGTTGGTGAGCTGCGTGTTCTCTGTCTGATGTTGTCTGATCTGCACCATGTGATTCAAACATTCAATGAATTCATCTATGTAAAGGTCCAAATAGGCTATGGGGCATTTTCTGAGTTTATGTCTGAAAGGATAGATTGTCATATCAAAGTCTTTTTTTTGCCAGGAGAGAGAGAGACAGAGGAGAGAGAGAGAGAGAGAGAGAGAGAGAGAGAGAGAGAGAGAGAGAGAGAGAGAGAGAGAGAAAGAGAGAGAGAGAGAGAAGAAAAGAAGAAGGAAGAGGAGTAAGAGGAGAAAGAGAGTCAAGGAGAATGGGCACAGCAGGGTTCTAGCCACTGTAAATGAACTCTAGATGCATGCATCTGGCTTTACTTGGGTACTGAGGAACTCAGTCATTAAGCTTTGTAGGCAAGCACCTTAACTGAGAGCCATCTCTCCAGCCCACGTCATAGTTCACATCGAAGATCACATCATAGTCTTTATTTTAAAGTAGTTTCAACATTCGAATAAAGGATTGGAGAAAAGGGGTCCCTTGGTCGCATGAAGTCAGGTTGTCTTGCACTCATTAGCCACCTATCTGTGACCCCCCCTCCCTCTCAGCACCACTTCCTCCTGTCTACCTTCAGCACTACTCTGAATGAGAAGCACTTGGAGGTAGACCCATTTGGGTGAATGAGGCCTCATATACATGTCTTGTATCTGTTATGCCTGGGGCTGAAATAAATGAGACATAGCTTTGTCCAAATGAGTCACTGTAGGTGACTGGCAGCCCAAGAATTCTGAAGGGGGAATATAGTAGAGAAGGTTCTCTGTCTTTAGGTTTTGTTTTGCTTTTATCTTCATTTGAATCAGAGCAGGTTTAAGAGTCTGGCAAAGCTGAGAGGGGGTGTCTCGATGCCCTGTGGTGAGCTTGTTCTGTTTCCTTCTCCATGAGCCTACTGAGGGTGGAATTAAAAGAAGACACATTCATTAGGGTTATGGTATTGGAAGTATGATAAGCATTGAGGGGAGGAATTAGATCTCTTTTCTAAGTCCTCGCCTAACGTCTCCTGAGCATATTCTCCTAGTTGGCTTTCCTTTGCCTCCAGTCTTCTTCCTTTTCTCCAGGGTCCTCTGCACATTTTATGTGCAGACACCCTGACACTTTGAGAAATTCCCTGAAAGATCAGAGTCACAGAGATGCTGTGAGAACAGGGATCCTCTCAAATTTGGCTTTAAGGCCAAGCACGCCTTGGGACATGTCAAAATATCCCATGGCTCTGAAGCTATTCAGGACAAAACATACAAAACTGGATGAAAAGAGAGAAAATATCAAAGATATTAAGTGATAAGATGGTTGTCTGTAATATTCCTTTGCTAGTTATCAGATGTAGAATTGATAAGCAAAAAAGAGCATGGGGGTTTGGGGAGATGTCAGAGAGGAGACTATGGTTCAAGGCTGAGAAAACCAGACCCTTGAGAAAAGACAAGAGGAACTGGGTTTATACAGCCTTGGTTCCTAACGGGGACCAAGGCTTCTCTGTGTTGTGAAGCTTAGGAAGAGAATACAGCTTTTGTAATGTACTCAGCATAGTGTTACCTTTACTGATTTCCCCCACAATGACCATTGGCCAATGTGTTATAGTATGAGGTGGCTTAGAAGCCATATTTTTATAGCATTATAGGAGGCAACTCCCCAACCCCCAATTCCAAGTTAAATAAAGGTTTCCCTAGTACTCTGCACTTCATGATTATAGAAATAGTTTGCTGCACAGGCACCCCTCAAACTCCTTGGTGCAGAGAATATATAACTTATTTTCATGCATCAGTAACTGCCAAGTAGGAAATGCTTAATAGACATTTGCTAAATTGAATTGAATGGACCTGGAATTTTCTTTGATACATTGTAATTACTGTTCCCTACCTATTCTGAGCAAAGGAGCTAACTTCTGAAGGTGGAGCTGTACATGGTCCTTCCTCATCTCATGAAAAAAAATGGCATACAATTCACTCTTGAAGGACAACATTGATATTTACAACATTAACAGTGAAAGTTATTGGAGGGGGAGTAAATGTGATCAGAGAGAAGAGTTGAAATTGACTATCTTACTGATGAATTTCTTGTTTCCTGGCACAGATAACAGACTACAAATCTGGAAGGCAGGAGCATGTTATGAAGAAGAAAAATGTAAACACTATGATTCGTGTTAACTTTTTCCAAGGTGCCCTTGATTTAAACTATTCAATCTGAGTGATGTCAATGATTTTCAAATGAACACACACACACACACACACACACACACACACACACACACACACAATATTCAATACTAAAGTAGTCAAGCAAACATCACCTTGACCTTTGTTTATACAAAGTCCTGCAGCTGAGCTAACACTTTTGGCTTAGAATTTCTCAGAATGGCCAATGACCACTGGTCCTCAGTCAGCTGTGACCCCTCTGTGCATCTGCAATGGAGCAATGTCTACAAGGTCTACCTGACTCCGCCTAGAACACTTCTTTGAGAGCTCATACAAAGGCCTGAAGTAACAGGAGACAAGAGAATGGGAGCAAAAGAAGATATGAATGTAGCTAATACAGAAAATAAGTAGGAGGGAACGGCCTACCATATGAGTGTAAGACCAGATTTCTTAGTGGATAAACACCAATGGAATTCCTCTTGAGATTCATCACCATTTTATTTTTAAACAGGTGACATGTCTTTCCAATGACATCCTGAAAAGCAGTGCACCTCCTCATAAGAATTCTGCATTATCACAACTCTGAGGTATCTGAGTGCAAAAGAAACTTATTTATAAATGATCTGGGTAACTGATTGATATTGCCAAATGTTCCCTATTCTGGATAGTATTCGGGTATTCAATGATTAAATGCCTTCACCATCACCTTGTATTCCCTGGCATAGGGTAATACTACCCCATCTGCAATTATATGAAACACCTCAGCCCAAACAATGGTGCAGGCCTCGACACTGGACTTTAAATTTGTCTCTGCACAAAGTCACCAAAATTAAAATAAAGGTTCATCTGAGGAATAAGTGCATTATCACCACAGCTGGTCCTGGGCTACAGACAATTCCAGAATATCACCTTCTAACCCAGTCTGGCTGTGAGCTACATCCTCTGTCTCTAGGTAAGGAAACTAACAGCACACACAGGCTGAGAGGCTTTCATCAGGTTGTCTTTTGTGAAGAATAAAAGACACCTCTTTGTGGGAGCAAGTTGGAAACAAAAAGTCATGGATAGGCAGGGTATTTTGTGTTCCAGAAGTTGGACCTAAGGACCAGATTTCATTGAGGGGTGAAAGATCTTTGGGATAATAGCTTTAAAGATAATCAAGGGAAGCTGAAACAAAACACAACACACAAAAGTTTTCTGAGTCACAGCCAGGATCATATCCTCAGAAACTGAATGCATCAATGTAGTCCCTCTGCTATCAGCTAGAATTCTCTCTCTCCTTTAAGCACACAATGTTTTTCAACTTTAGATGCTGGTAAATACAATTATTCTGGATGATTTAATAATCTAAGGTGACAGTTTATCTTAGTGAGTTTGTGTTATGCACACACCTCCTCAGTTTACCAGTTTCTACTTTTTTTACATTCGAAAGTATCTAATATAGCTACAGTTAGATATAAATATCTTTGATTGTTTAAATTAAGACACAAATAATCCCAAATGACACTTGAGATGTCCTTGAGAGAAACAACTGTGTTTGTAGATACCTCATGAATTCATAAATCACATACTCTGCCTACTTCAGCCAGATGAAAATACTAAGAAGCACAATGTCTGTCATAAAAAATGCAATTATTCTGCTTAGTTATGTTTTTTAAAATAGCCTGACATTTAAAATAATTGATGAGTATGTAATTTGATCATCAGCGCAGGGCAGTTTCCTGGAAGGTGTCATCATTGGTTTTATAAATTACAGTTCCAGAGGAGTGTCCTGAATGCTGATAGGAAATCAGAGAAGCAGAGGAAATACTCTGAGATGACATTATCCTATTTAACACCCATAACACTTAACAGCAACGACAATTAAACTTCACAAATTAAGTCAGTGTATTGAATTCCTATTGGCTGAGTGACAGGACATTTATGTGTAGTGATTTTCCCCGTCCTAATTCCCAATTCACAGTCATGCACCCATATGAATATCAGAGCAATATACTATATACTGTGAAGGATTAAATGATATTTTAGCTTATGTCTTTATTTTTGGTCTCTTTTCTCCAAGTGATAATAAAGATCCCATTTGTCATGCATGTACACTTACATTCCCTTTCTGAGAACATTTCTGATATTATTGGTATAAGAGAGAAAAGCCGTTTATTTGAAAGTTGTCTTATTAATCTAGAGCTTTTGGTAAATATCTAGATGATCTGGGTCAGTCAATTTGTCTCTTTGGCCTAAGAAAGAAGAAAGACCAGTGGCCATATTCAATTCAAATGAGTTAATATATGAATATTTATAAGGACATCATTATTCACAGTGTTTTACAATCATGCTCCAAGCTAAGTAAAAATAAAAATAAAGCTGATTGCCATAAATATTACAGTGCAGCAGGATAAGATATATCCTACATAAAGATATGTACAAACTCATTGGTAACACCAGTGCGAGAATCATGACAAAACATTGAGAAAGAAATTTACATAAAACAAAGTCGATAAATTTATCAAATGTTGATAAATTTTTGTAGAGACAGTATAAGAGTACACAAAACATGGAAAAAAGAGAGAGAATTTGTAAAAGTAGCCACTATGCCATTACATATATTTATATTACAGGATGATGGAAACCAGAGACAAAAACGATTTGGTAACAAACAGCAGAGATTTTCACCAATCACAAGGAAGGAGGACATTCTTTGGGGGATGAAAACACAGAAGGCAGAAAGCACCCTCCACCCCACCCCTGCCCATACACACAGAGAAAAACAAAAGCAAATGCAGAAGTTGGTCTACAGCCACACATGACAGACAGGTGGGAAGCATTTGGCATGTTGCGTCACAGGAAGTCAATCACGATTGGTTAACGATGATGGTACCTGGCTCTGTTGCAGGTCGCTGGCTTGCCTGAGAGGAGCAGCTGAAGGAGGAGGCACCCCTGATGTCGATGCCGACCGGCCTAATTTGCAGCTTGCTTTAGGTTCTGTGAACAAGGAGGGTGGAGAGAGAGAAAACATTAGCTGAGAGCTATCTGTAGTGAAAAGAAGGCCTGTTTCTTCCTATTCCACTTCACTCCATGTTCTGGGGCTGTGTCAAGTAATTGTGGTGCTCACCAGCAATTAGCAGGTGATTATATACTTCCATAGCTATGACAGTAAAAGGAGATGATTCACCGATCAGTTCCTGGGGAACACACAGGCACAGGCTTTGTTCCCTCACACATTTGATCTCATTTGGGGTCAGTTTCTGTGGAGTGATTACTGGAGGAAAACATATCCCAAAAGGCATGTTTTTGAAAAGGTGGTTTGAATGAAATGCCCTCTATTGGTAGAGAAGGTAAGTCATTGGGGGAAGACCTTGAGGTTCATTAGTTCAGCCCACTGGGTGTTAAGTGGCTGTGACTCGCTCCTTCCTTCCTGCTGATGTGAAGGTGTGAGGAAGACCCTTGAGGAGACATCCACTGCATTCTGTAAGAGGAAATCAACCCTTCCCCCCATACACTGCTTCTCGCTGGGTGTTTTGTCCTAGCAATGAATACATAGCTGCTACAGAGAGAAAATCAAGTCACCCAAGGTTTCATGCTTCCTTTACAGCTTTGGTCCACAGGACTATCTAGTCCCCAAATGTCTTATATACCTTCTTCAAACATCCCCCTCTCTCCTTCCCTCCTTATCTTCCTTTCTTGCTTACTTCATCCCTAATTGTAGTTCCTTCTTTATTTCTATGACTACAGTAACAATATTTCAACTTCTCCTTATTTAAGTTTCACAGTGTCTTCTAGAATCTTGCTTCCTTTGGGTATTCACTTTACACCTATCAAAGAAAGGAACTTAACAGAATGTCCTAACCACAATCCCACTGTTGTTTGAAGAAGGCTCACAGTCTGTCCAGGAACTGAACAGTAAAAACCAATGCAGCTTTGACTTCACCACAGTAGTTGTAATAAACCCTCCAAGGGCCTAGTGTGTGCACAGCACCACGCAGGGTACAAATGTCATGCAGTGAAGAAGGTACCAAGTGTCCACATTACAACAAGGCTTATAGGTTCTCAGAGGAGGCAGGCAATGCGCCCTTCATGATTTGCTAGAAATTAGGAAATGCATCACACAGGATAACGTTTTTGTCAAGTTTTATTCTCTGTCTTGTGGGGAGTTTGGGGAAAGTAAGGCTCTAAAAGCATGTAAAAATCAGGTAAGAAAAAAAGAATCCAAGATGTGAATGATTCCGTTTCCATAGATATGTTTTCTATGCTATTCCAAAATCAAAGGTATAGCAGGATGCATTTCATTGACTCCTCACATTACTTGTAGATTACAAGTAACTGGTGATGATTAAAATATCCTATGATGCAAGACAGACAGAAAGAGTTGCGCTAAGCACATGTAAAAAGAAGGTACAAATTTACTTGTAAAGTTCAGAGAAATGTACCTGGAAGAATATATATGCTTCTGATGAGTTTTGGCATTTATTTCCCCTAAACACAAGACTATACATGCATGCATTTTCACTGATATGTGCACAATGTCCCTTAACTCTCTCTATTCCCCTGCATTTAGTGAAACTGACTCTATATTTCTTCCCCCGTTCTGTCCATGGTCACCTTTCTTTTCCACCTCTCTGTCTTGTTTCCATTTTCCTAGTCTTCCCTCTTCACATGGGCTTTCTGAAAGGCATTCTTAGGGCTTCGGTTATGATGCTTTGAGAGAGAGAAAGAAAGAGAGAGAGAGGGAGAGAGAGAGAGAGAGAGAAGGCAAAGAGTATGGGCATGCTAGGACCTCCTGCCACTGCAAACAAACTCCAGATGCATGTGCATGAATGTCTGTGAAAGACCTTCTAAATTGGGTTACCTGAAGAGGGAAGACCCATCTTCACTCTGGTGGATGGCCGAGTGGATGATACAAATCCTCATGAGGGCTAACCACAATTATCTTTGGAAAAAAAAGGATTGTAAAAACAGCCCCAAGAATTCTAGAAAAAGATTCTCGTTGTGATTTTGCCTCTCGGACTTTTTCTAGGCCTGAGACATCAAACTTAAATTGCATACCCGGACGCTAGGAGATGTGTTGCTCTCTGAGACTTTCACAAGGTGGGTCTAGGAACCACAATGGTGGATATTTTAACTTTCATCCTGATTTGAATATTAAAATTTCCCCGGACTTAAGGGATCCAAACACCAGTGGAACAATGTGAAAACAGAATCTTAAGATAGAGCTTTCTTGTTCCAAGAAAAATCCATTCCATCAAAAGGTTAACTATGAACCAGAAAGCAACTATTCTTCATACATGGGAGGTGAAACCTCTTCCTTTAAAAACTTTATGAATCCCATTCCAGAAGTAGAAACTGATGTTGCTTGTAATATTCTAGTGGATGTTAGGTGCAAAGAGAATAAGAAAAAGGAAGAACGATGTAGTACATTCATAAACAGTGACAGATTAATGAAAGACAGAGAGAGAGGGAGGGATGAAGGTTTTCCCCAGGTCTTTATCAACAGGTGTTTCCAGGTCAGTGGTAAACACTCTGCAGTCTAAAAGAATTGCATCCTCATTGGACTATGTTGGTGATTAGTTGTTTTATTCTTAATGAATGCCATCTTCTATTGTTTATTAAAACAATCATTTCTCTCCTTCCCCTTAAGGGGGACTGTGGTTCTGCTGAGGATAGAGCCTCGGTGCATTGAGACAGGAGAGCCTTCTGGGGCAGCAGCTTTTCTTGGGGATTAATGTTCTGTTCTCCGCCTTCAGAAAGCAAAGATGAATGACTACCTGCACAGGCATAACAGATGAGTGCATTTTCTCCCAAAACAAAAAGAAAAAGGACCCACTTTCATCTAGCATCAAAGAATGAAAAACAGTCAAATTTGAGGGAAGCATTTTTTTTCTCCATCTCGATGTTTCTTTTCAATACACCATATTTTGACTGTTCTAGCAAAGACATATGCTGATATCGAAATCACTAATACTCCTCAAGCTTGCCCATTAATGACTCTGGGCTACATGGATATAATGTGGCCTTTCCCACAATATACAGAAGTATGTTTGTTTGTTTTTATTTGCAAGCAGAGAGATACAGAAAGTAAGAGAAAAAGAGAAGGAGGTGAGAGAGAGAGAAGAAGAGTGTGTCAGGGCCTCTGGCCACTGCAAGGGAACCCCAGATGCATGCACCACTTTCTGCACCTGGCTTTACCTTTACTAAGGTACTGGGGAATCGAACCCCAGTTATTAGGCTTCGCAGGCTAGTGCCTTCATTGCTGAGCCATTGCTGCAACCCCTACAAAATTACGTTAATTATAGACTTTTATTTCTATAAAAGTCAGTTTTTTCCAAAAGCCACTTAGTTTATTTGAGATAACTGTTACCTGAATACTAATAGGAAATTTCATATTATATTTAAATTATCACAGCTTCATAGCATTTGTTTTAAAACTTCTATCACTCATCATAGCAAGCATTTGGATGCCATCTATCCCTATACCAAATGTAATTTCCTTGTCTATACTTTGAACTAATTTTTAAATGTTTTATAATGTTACTTTGAAATAACTGGATTGTAAGTAATCCCATCCATAGGAGATGGCTTGGACTATTAGACAGAAATCATGCCAGGTAAGAACTACTTTGACAGGATCTCTATAAATAACTTAGGCTGGCTATAAACTCAGGATCCTTCTGTCTCAACTTCCTGAGTCCAGGATTACATATATGAGGGTTACATACTCAGGACTTGTTAAAAAGAAGTTTGTAAATGTAAAGACAATGTTTTGTTACTAGATTTAAGATGTTTACTTAATGTCACACTTTTTACTCATTTAAAAATTTTTCATTAGCGGCAATATGTAGTTTCTTTTAGAACATCGGGGTAATATATTTTTTCCTATTATTGAATACTTTTATAAATCCCTGAATAACTAATGGGCATATATTACTTAATTATGGTGCTGAACACAGAACACAAATCTGGAAATTTCTCTGATCATTTCATGATCGAAAAGAAATGGACAATAAATCGAAACAGATGGATTCATGGTATGCTCTCTCCAGACTTTCAAAGAGTTTTCCTCTGAGGAGGCAAAGAGGACTTGTACAGCTTTGAACAACCACCCGTATCCTACATCCATGAATCCATGAGTGTTATCTGATGTATCTGATGATAAAATCATTAATTCTAGATGGATGTCAAGAACTATAAGAAACGTTTCACAGAAGAGATAGTTGGGAATACTCATTATGTTCCTTCTTTAGATCTGAAGGGCTAGGGTGTTCCTCATCTCCAACATTCTTCTGCATATAGACTGTAAATCACACTGCTTTGTACATGGGGGTACCCAAGATACTGCCATGAATGCATGGATGGCTTCTAACATGGCACCAAAATGTAATATTAACACAATTTTATTTGATAGCCTCTTCCATGGTAATACATCATGTTTAACACACTCTAAGCATGTCCAGGCATTCCTTCAGCTGAATATGAAAAAGTATTTTTATTTGAAAAATACTGTATTTTTCTTAAATTCTTAAGCATATATGTACAAAACATGGTATATCTTTGTAACAAGTAAAATATGGCCCTTAATTATATTTAAAAATACTATGTAGGGCAAATCAATCAGCTAAGGTATAAAACTCAAAGCTGTCTGATGATTTGTATCAACAAATACAATAAATAGAATAAATACTACCACCGTATTAGAAAATTCATTTTGTGTTATGACCTTAAAAATACAATAAATGTGTCCTGTGTGCCTTCAATCCCAGTACTTGGGAAGCAGAGGTAGGAGGATTGCTGTGATTTTGAGTCTGGAGACTCCTAGGGAATTTCCAGGTCTGCTTGGGCTAAAGCAAGACCCTGCCTCAAAAAACCAAAAACAGGGCTGGAGAGATGGCTCAGCGGTTAAGGCACTTGCCTCCAGTGCCTAAGGCCACAGGTTCAATTCCCCAGGACCCACATTAGCCAGACCCACAAGGTGGTGGCCCTGCCCCCCCCCCTCTGCTTGAAAATGAATAAATAAAATATTTTTAAAAACCAAAAACAATGAAAAAATAAAAATACAATAAATGTGAGTTCGGATGATAGTTCAGTTAGTAAAGTCCTTGCAGTGCATGAGTACCTGAGTTCAGATCCTCAGAACTCACATAAAATGCTGGGTATGGTGGTGCATACCTATATAATCCCAGAGCTAAGGCTAATGCAAGAAGATTCTTAGATCTTATTGGGTCAGAGATCTCCAGGTTTGGTAAGACATCCTGACTCAAAATGTGTAAGGTTAACTAACTAAGGAAGACACCTAGATTGGCTTCTGATCTTCACCTGCACATACACACACACAGACAATATGTGTAGCTAGACACATATGAACATGCACACACACTCGTGCCATGTATACATACACACAAGAAAGTTTAATTGAAAATACAAAGAATGAGCAAAACATTCATTCAACATCTTCTTGATATTCTTGAGATGAGGAATGAATATACACCCAAAACCATTTCCACTATTTAAAAATTTCACATACATTGTAACAAAACAATACATACATGGCTTACATTTGGCATATTAATAAATTTGTTGATATGAAAATGAGACTTTTCTAACAGATTAACGTGCCAACTGGTCATGAAACTCTTGAAGTTCCCTCTTCATTCAATTGCACTTTGTAATTTGTTAATGAGCAAACATCTTGAGAGAAAGTGTGAGTACTTACTACAAATTTAATGTTCTACTAAACCCCCAGGGATGGATAAGATGTTCTGTTTCAATGAGTGTCTTCCTTACATGGCTGCCCTAAGCTCCCTGTTACAAATCTAAGCAAAGGAATGTGCATCTAAGAATGGCACTAGCCAGAAACGACAGGGTCATTTCCTCCCCACTGGCAGGAGCCTCAATCTGGTTTAATAAAATGGCTATTCGTGTCCACTGTATAGCAGAAGTTCCAGAGTCTCAAAGGTTCTTGACAGATCAGAAAGTGAGGTCAAAACTAAAGTTTTATGAAGATACTAAGAATTCATTTGCAGCTCTGCAGTGTGGTGACAAACGCATTGTTGAAATCTGCTGTCCCTCCGCCCATCAGAGCAGGAGCACAGAGCTCTGCCAGACATGTGCATTTTTCATGGCCCACAGATTTGGGTGGTTGACAGACATATTCTACAAAATGAAAGCGGTGATTCCACTAGTTCATGGAAGATAAGTGACACTCTTTGTTGACAATAATAAATCTGACTTTTCAAGCCAGTATTCCTGTTTTCAAAGGCTCTCATCTATCACTGAGAGGAGAGGGGGACTTTGAATACTTCAAGGCAATCCTTAGGATGTTAACGAGTGTGACGCATTGATTTTTTTTTTAATGAAATGTCTCAATATATGGCAGATCTGCGTGATTAGTAAATGGATATTTCTAAGTGTGTGACACCATAAATCATGGTAATAAAAATTGTACTTTACACGTCAATATAAAATGAGAGATTTTAATGCCACTGAGATTGTAACCAACCTGTAAAAGACAGCTACCTACTGAATTCTGGGATGATATTAAAGAATGTATACAACTATGTCAAAAAGGCAATTGAGTATTATTTTCTTGTGAAGCAGACATCTGTATGTGGCCAGATTTTCTTCATATGTTAAACCCAAGCAGACTATCACAGTCGGTTAAATCCAGGTCTCATTGAATCGCTCAGTAATAATATTTTTCCAATGTAAAATAAAGGTAATGTATGCATCACTTGTTATGGTTTTGGAAATCACTTTTTTTTTTGAAACATTTTGTGTCTGGGCATGGTGGCACAGGCCTTTGACCCCACTTTCTTCTTCTTCTCCTGTTTTTTTTTTTTTTTTTCTGGAATAAAACATTGATTTCCCTCTGGAGTATCACCAATGTTCATATTAAAGGCTGACCTTGACTCAGATCTGCCCAACCAATTTTTCCATCTACTCCTGTCACTGACTGGTTCAGGGGTAGATACAGCAGACATGTCATATGGCTTTAGTCACAGAGAGGAGCCATCTTGTTTTCAAAGAATTTCTTGGGAAAGAGGCAGAATCTTTTCATGAAGTTTGCCAAATTCTCACCATTATTTAACTAGTTAACTGGGGATAATTTGCTGCAGCTCACTAACTTCATTTTGTTCCCAGATAAAATGGAAGTCTTACAGGTACCTACTGCCCGGGATTATTGTGTGTGTGTGACATAAGATCACATTGACAAAGATTTTATAATGGCTTTCGATATAGAAGACCCTGACAATGTCTACCTTTCTTTATTATTTAAAAGTAATTTTGGACTGGAGACATCCATCAGTGGTTAAGGCACTTGATTTCTGTGATGGTTAAGTTTATTTGTCAACTTGACCTGTGTAATAATCCACAGTAATCTTGGGTGGGTCTCTGAGCTTGCCTGCAGAAAGGATTGACAAAATCCTTTTGGGATTTTGGAGAGGGAGGAGGTCCCTTCTCCAGAGTGAGCCTTTCCACCCAGTGGGTGGGCCTTCAAGAAGGAGACTACATATAAGGAAGCTTGAGGGGAAAGGAAGCTCTTCTTCCTTCCTCCTCCCAGCTGCTGGTGCTTTTTTGTGACTTGTACTAAAATCCTGCTCTCCTACCAATCCTGGACATTGGAACCCAGTTTCCTCGGCCTCAAATCATGGAATGGAGAGCAGCCGCTCCTCAGGGAGCCATCAGGTCTTCTGGGCTGGATTAGGACTGCTGAGACATCCAGCCACATGGACTGAACCGCTACTGGTTTCTTCACCCATCGGCCTGCAGACTGCTATTGTTGGACAGTCATAAGCTACCCCAATAAATTTCCTTTTACTATAATCCATTCTATCAACCGTTTCCTCTAGAGAATCCTGACTAATACAACTTCAAAGTCAAATAGAGTCGGGTGTGGTGGCGCACGCCTTTAATCCCAGCACTCGGGAGGCAGAGGTAGGAGGATCGCCATGAGTTCAAGGCCACCCTGAGACTACATAGTGAATTCCAGGTCAGCTTGGACTAGAGTGGGACCCAACCTCGAAAAACAAACAAAACAAAACAAAACAAAAAATCAAATGACCTGGGTATCATTCCCCAGTACCCACATAAAGCCAGATGTAAAAATGGCCCATGCATCTGGAGTATGTTTGCAGTGGCTAGAGGTCCATTCTCTCTCTCTCTCTCTCTCTCTCTCTCTCTCTCTCTCTCTCTCTCTCTCTCTCTCTCTCTCTCTCTCCCCCTCCCTCCTCTTTCTGCTTGCAAATAAATAAATAAAAATATTTAAAATTTTTCCTTTATTCTTATAAGACTAATCTACACCCACACAAACAAACAAGGCACACGTGGCTTACACATCCAGCCTTTGCCCTGCTGGGCTGGGCTGTCTGAATCTCTGTGTCTGCGCTCACTGGGGGATTTTACTGTGCTAATCCACAGTGCCTGGTAATATGCTCCATCCCTTCTGTTCCTCCCTCACTAAACTCTGTGCACTCTTGGAGAAGATGGACTTTTCCCATCCATTTCCATCTGCATTTCCCCTGATTAACAAGGCAACTACTGCTCTCTGATAAGGACTCTTCACTGTATTTAATAAGAACTCATTACTTATAAATTGTTTTAAACAGTATTTTCAAGAATGAGGTTATGTTAGTCTGGTGGATTCTGTTATAGTTAGAATTTATAAAACGGAATTTTCCCCATTACATAAAGCTTCCGAGAGAGAGAGAGAGAGAGAGAGAGAGAGAGAGAGAGAGAGAGAGAAACTTTTAGAGGCTGCAGTTCTTAAACTGGACAGTAGATGGCAGTGAAAACACTATTTGATACATAATCTGGTTTGGTACATCACTTTGAGAACTAGTCTCCACGCCTAGCTTTAAGTCTTCTATGGTTTTTAACAGGAATGAAAAGAGCATTCTTTATGAGAGGTACTGGTGCAGTATACACACAAGGCATTTCCACAGAAAGCTGCCATGGGCCAGCTGTCAAAATGGACAGTCCCAGAGAACCCTTGGAGGAGCCTCTGGCCCTGCAGGCCTGAGACTTGCCTTCCTTGTGTTACAGTCAAAATCCAGTCAGCACACTGGGATCACCGTTCTCAGGCAGGATTAATCTTTTATTGAGACAAGTATGATAAAGGTACCTTATCTGAACTGTTTATGCCTGGCTATTTTTCCTCAATAGAAGCAAATAAAGATTAGCTAGAAATTCAGCTCTTTTCTGACAAGAATGAAATTATGATCTGCTGTATTCTTTGTAGAGATGTTTAGAGCATCTCTGTAGCAGACATTATGTGCATGTGTCCGAAAGAAATCAAGTTTAGGCAAAAAATATGTGTATCTGTAACACACATATGAATTCATTTATAGTTCACATTTATAAAATGGAATGTTTTCCCCTTTATTAATATTGGCCATGTTTCCAGAGAGATGAAGTAGAGAAGGTTGGGAAAAGGAGAGAGGAGAAAGAAGAAGGGAGAAGAATAAGTAGTTGCCTGACTTTCAAATCTGAGAAGACTTCACTCCAGGTTAAAACCCTAAGTGGTTTCGTACCTATTCACTCAAGCATAGGTACACACAGAAACATCAGCCAAAACCACAAAATTCTTTAGTTTCAGTCTACTTCCATGATTTTAGTCAATCTTTTTTTTTTTTTTAGAAAAGTAGAGATAATACCAATGGCATAGACTTAGGGGAAATGCTACAAACTAGTGGAAAATAGCAGCAACTGCATCCTGCTTTACAGAGTCAAGGGCAAGGACGTTCCTCCTAGTATAAAACCCACTGAAATCCCAGTGGGTGAGTGTGTGTGTGTGTGGGGGGGGTGAATATAGGAAAAAAGTTTCTGGAATCTGAAGTGGAGGGTCTAATATCATGCCTTCGTTCTAAGAGAGACAGTCAATAGGCCCAAACTTGTTGCCATGGAGAGATGCTCTGCAGGTGGCCTCCAATACAGCCTGGATCAGCAAGGGCTGGAAGACATGGCTCAAGTCATTCTTCAGGATTCTAGAAAATCAAGGAAAGACCCAGAGCAAATAGCCATTAGCTCTCCATGGGAGCTACAGTCCACCATAAGTGTCTACCAGGGGCATTTGAAAGCACCCCAATAAACTCCTGGAAGTCAGAGGTCACCCCTCCTAACCTGCTGTTCTCACAGGTGTGTTGAAAGGGTTCGTGCTTTCACAGATGTAAAGCATTTGTAACATTTCTGCATTTTTGTGAAAACAACAATCAGCACTCATGTGCAGTACAGTTGCTCAGGTGTTCACGAATTAATTTTTAATACAATAATAAATTAGTGACAAACACTTTGCAATTAGTTTTAGGAACAGAGGAATTTCATGGGCTGAAGAGCAAAGAAAACATTTCTTTTTTTTTTTTTTGGATTTATAGGACATGGTATTTGGGGCAGTGTATTTATCTCCATAATTCTGTTTCCTTCGGTTTAGGAGGATAATGAATTAGCTGGCTCTATATATGTGGTCACATAAACCCTGGGTAGGAAATCAATGATTTCCTGTCATTTTTAGGTAGCACTCAAGTCTCAGATGCAAGACCTGAGGTCCTCTCTACCCTCCTTTGGGTCCCTCTTCTAGGTTGGTCATCTCATCTCACCCCAAGGTCATGGCGCCTCCCCAGTCCCCATGCTCAACTCGTCTCTTGAGACCTGTGGAAATGTGCCATTCGCCCCAGCAGCTTTCAAGAGAGATTGTGATTGGGTTTTAACTTTTGTCACTAATTGCTGTCTCCTCCCCTGGCACATACTCTATGCCTGATAATATTTCATTGAATAAAGTTTGTAAATGAATGACTATTTTCAGGGCATGGAGGTGGAAATAGGAAAATCCAGTCTAAGTAAGTAAGGAGACAACAGCTATGTCAAGGAACACAACCCTGAAGTCTGTTCATTCCTACATAACAAAGAATCCTACAATTTATCTGATTTCTCTTGAACCTCAGTGTAGTCGATGAAAAAACAAAACAGATAATGATGCCAGCCCAACCATGTTCAGGGTTATATAAAGCACACACAAGGTAGTATGTATAAAGCTATTTAAAAATCTAATACATGGTTTTCCCCTGAAGGATATTATTTCAAGTGTATTGAAAATAAAAATCTACAGATGTGATCAAATTCAGTTTCACAATTTATTTGAAATATTATTTGCAAAAATATTAGAAAAATTGTTCCAGTTATCCCAAATTCTATTTTCTTAAAGTGGCTTATCTAAGTTTATTTGAACATATAAAACCTTCTATGCAAATAGAAAATTTTTTCATTACTTTTTTTACCCACAAATGAGTTCTAGCTTGCTTTAGGGAACTAATTCTTTTTACATAAGCTTAGGCCAAATCTTTGGATATTTTTTCACTTTGACATTTGAAAATCATTCATATTTTTATTATTCACATTATAAGAAGTGATATTGACATTATAATTTAAAGGCCCGGTTGGACACATAATCAAATTTCTGACCATTATGTCCATGAATGGCTCAATTTGGTCATACTACTGACCACTGTATTGCTCATGTCAATGTTCTTCTTCATGTGCCCCAAATTTGGCCCCACACTCTCTGCTTGCATCAGGGCAGGAGCAGGAGAAAGGAGAGTACATGAGAGCTGACCCACCTAATGTGAACTGGCCTCTCTCTCTCTCTGTGGCCCCAGCAGGTGTTCAGAACTGAACTTTCAAATGCCCTTGGAAGACTCCTATGGTGGACTGTCGCTCCCATGGAGAGCTAATGGCTATTTGCTCTGGGTCTTTCCTTGATGATCTAGAATCCTGAAGAACGACTTGAGCCATGTCTTGCAGCCCTTGCTGATCCAGGCTGTGCTGTATTGGAGGCCACCTGCAGAGCCTCTCTAATTGGCAACAAGTTTGGGCCTGTTGACTGTTTCTTAGAATGAAGGCATTAGACCCTCCACTTCAGATTCCAGATACTTTTTCCTGTATTCACCCCCACACACACATGCACACTCCCACCACCCCAGCCAGTGTGTATGCAATCTTGCCCAGCTGTATGTGGTCTCAGGAGGTTCTAACATGTATAGGAAGTGGAAAGTTGAATAAAGGGAGGTCTCCATCTATGTAGCTTTCAGGAGATCATCACCTATGTCTGGGTGCAACTTTTCAGGGGTGAAACTGGTTTGTGTTCCCCCAGGATCCTTAAAGAACCCATCATCCCCCCTCCCTGCTTCCATAGGAATCCCTATAAATTCATTGGCTTGCCTTGTAGAGATTGGATGGATAGGCTCCTTTGCTCTGTTTCTGGAACGCTATCTGAGGTCAATAGACATTTGTTCACATCCTCCAGAAAACACCACATAACAACATTTTCTCCTCATCTTTAACCCACTGTCTGCAGCCACAGGAATCTATCTACAATCCTCTCTACTACTTACATATCTTTCCCACTGCTTTCCTAGTCCAAAAAGGCAAGTTTAGATGAGGACGCTAATATTCATTTTGGTAACCTCCATTTCAAGTTCATCTGTGGCTTGGATCATTGGCTTGGGAGGTGTGAGCAATTATCTCCTATCATTTTGTAATTAGCTTTTGCATCATAATCCCTGGTTACCTACTTTCAGCTCTACCAAGACATGTATTCACTACTTAAGACACTCCCACAACTCCAGGTTCTCCATTTTGGTTATTCCTTAAAGTTTTCTGACCATGATCAGGAGAACTGCAAACAATGCTTTTTTTTTGATAAACACAAATTTCCAGCAGCAAAAGTGACAATTTTCCACAGAGAAATAAGTGGAGCCATTGGGGATGTAGCTTAGATGATTCTCCCAAGACTCTACAAATGAGGATTCAGTTATGTGTTTACTACTGGAATTTACAAAGGGAGGGATAAACTCCAGAGTGAAATAACTGTGGGCAGAATGTAGCAGCGGGCTCCAGCAAATGTTCCCCGAGGAAGCAGCCAAGCACTCAACGAGAGCTGGGAAGCAGAGCAGATGAGCAAGTCGTCTTCCAGTGCAAGAGCCCACAGCACAGAATGGCAGCCTGGAGGGTCGTAGACCCTGATGCCCACAGCTGCCTGTGGCTGCAGTTGAACCAAGCAGGAAGTGAGTCAACATCCCCCAGCCAAGTCCAAATTACAGTGAGCACTGAGCTCTACCCAACTGGTTCATTGTTCCTATTGAACAATGAAAGTGGATGCGATAAAGAATCCTAAGCCTTTACCAACACACAAACATTACACTGTGAAAGTGGTGACTAAGCCCAGTACTTTGAGGGCTAAGATGGGGGTGGGAAAGGTAGGGTGATGGATGTTCATTGTTCTTAAACCTTGTTGGTAATAAGCAAGTTCTGCATTGCTGTTTCTAACCCATGTTATTATAGACTCATATTAAATCACTTCAGGTGGGGGAAAGAATGAATTCCAAGAGACCATGATGCCTGTAAGAGTGATCACTGTCAACCCTTGCTCAGACTTATGACCTGCTCATCAATTTTTTTCCCTGGGTCAGCAGGTTATCTGGGTAGGGTTTCTACTTTACCTGGGCTCTGTTGTATATTTACAGTCAAATGTGGGTGATCTAGATGGTTCTTTTCCACTCAGTGTTTTCTCACATATTTTCAGATTGGTTGCCTGAAGCTAGAGGTCTTGGCTTTCTTCCATGCAGGTCTGACACTTCAGGCCACAGACCCAGGGTTGCTCAAATGATGGTGCAGAGTTAGCAAGTGCAATCTCTCATACCCCATGAAGCCAAGATGCAGAATTCATGCACAGTTACTTGCCTCTAATGCTATTGGTTGACACATGATACAGATCAACCAGGGTTTACAAGACAGGAAGTAGACCGTATTCCTTGCTAAGAACTAGAAAAGCATGTAGTCAAAGACCTGAGTGCAGAGTCAGTGAGCAATTAGGACAATTCCTGCAGCCACAGGAACATAAGAAGAGAGGGGAGAAAAAGAAAGAAAAGGGGATCCTTTGGAAATTATGTAGATACATAAATATTTCAAATTAGTCAGTTTCTTTAAAAGGTAATATCTTTCCATCCACGTTTATACAAAAGAGACACAAGAAGCAGCCCAGACCCTCTAAGGAAATATGTCAGGATATAACTTGCCATAATGGTTTCTAATCTAACAACACAGGTCCCAGAAGCCTCTTGGAATTAACTTCTCTTTAGAGAATCTATTATGTGACACTGTTTACTGCAATTATATTATCTGGTCTGTTCCCCAGAAGCATGTAGACTGCTGTTTTTCAAGTCCAGAGTCTATCATACATCTTGGTAGCACCGCTGTGCAGGGTAGGATCCTGGGTTAACTAGAAAGCAAGAGGAATGCCAGCACGATCCCTCTGCTTCCTGACCAAGGAATGAAGTGTGACCAGCCAACTCACTATCTTGCTGCCAGGCCTTCTCCACTATAGTGCAACCTTCTCCTTGCTGGGACAAAACACCCAACCAATGAGAGAAAAATTGGAAAATATCTCCTTTGTGAGAATGATGCATATTTCTATGTGATTCCTGAGTGAGAAAAATCAGGCCTGTGATGAAGAAGGCACCTCTCCTGCTTCTGCTGATATTCTTGTGCCTAGATATAATCTTATACTACCAAATTTGAATGTGTGTGTTTACAGGATAACATGAGAGGCAGACAGGGAGGAAGAGAGAGAGAGAGAGAGAGAGAGAGAGAGAGAGAGAGAGAGAGAGAGAGAGAGAGAGAGAAAATTTCGATCACATGCCAAATCTTTCTGAGTTTACTTTCAGAAATGCTTCAGTCAGACCAGCCTGGACCAAGCTAGAAAAAGTTGCTTTCACCCTCACTTTACCTTCTTGGTCCACATAACACAAACTCATTTTTTACTCAGTTGTTAACAAAAACAATCATTTTGAAAGATATATCTAATCCTGAGTTAAGTCTTCCATCATTTTCAAGTCTACAATAACCTTTTGTTGTTAGACTCATTTTAATGTAAATAGTAGGTAATAATTACATATGCATACATAATTATAGTCTAATTAATGTGCAAGGACAATAGGTCTGTACCATAAAGAAACAGAATTAGGTCTTTGAAGGACAGACAGCATATTTCATAAGCCTATTATACACATGTGTGTATGTGTGGACATATATGTGTCCCCCAGAAACTATAACAGCATTGGAAACAAGCTATGTGAAATTAATTGATTCAGTGATGGAAATCTGAGGTTTTGTTATTACTATATTTACTCGTACGACTTCACCCATTTTTCTCCCATTACTTTCATGAATATTTGGGTCTCAGTTCTCCAGTGCATTCAAGAATCACCCTCTGGGGGGTCTCTGATTTACAAAACAACAGTCACTTTAATAAACTATCACAGCAACCAGCAGCAATGTTAATTAGCATTGAGATCTGCTGATATGTTTGCTTTACTCCAGCAACTCCTCCATTCCTCAGCAGAGCTGTTAAGAGCAACCATTTCAACTGGTAAAGCAATAGTCTGTGACTAGTAGACGCTTTTGTGTGTGTGCATGTGATGTGTGTGTGTGTGTGTGTGTGTGTGTGTGAGAGAGAGAGAGAGAGAGAGAGAGAGAGAGAGAGAGAGGTTGAAGGGATACGAGTCACCACAGCACCAGAGGAAGGAACTTGATGGAGGGAGAATTTGTAGTTAGTCTCCTTCCTCTCCATGTTAGGCATGCTGTCCAGTTACTCTCAGCTGAGAGAGGAGGGTTATTGATCAGTGTTCCAGTGTTTCTAGCAGAGAATGAGTTCAGTGGCTCAGAATCCAGGAGACAATGAAGAAGTGTGAGAAAGAAGAGGAGGTTGTTATCCTGACCTCTCTTCTCAATCAGAAGCACCCTCTTCATGCAGCTACTTGCCTGGTGTGGACAGAGGCCATCTCATGGGTGAATGAGATTCAGGCAGTGGGAAGTTTGTTTAAAACACCCAAGATTGTCTTCTTTACACATTTTTCCATTGTGGAACTATGGGCATTTTCTATGACAGAGCTGGCACAGTTTAAATTCTTTTCAGAAAGATGAGAACTAACAAATATGTTCCCTCCTGTTTCTCAACTTGAATGGTGGATTTTAAAGACTCACTTCATAATCAGGATCACTGAATTGCACCTCCACAGGAGAGAGCATGGCTCATGACACTGTCACTTTTCACTTGTCTCTACATTTTAATTTTTAATATGGAAGCACTTTTTAAAAACAAAACCTTCTTCTATCTTTAGCTAACTCTCCAGGAATCTAAAGTGAGACCCAATATATGTATGCCATTCCTTCTATTCAATGGAAAATTTACAGTTCTACAAGCATAATGGCTCAAAAGAGCATGGCTGAGATACCTTAAATCCAAATGGATGCTTGAGAAACATGAGACAGAAAAAGAAAAGTGTGATCATTTTTTTTTAGCCTATGAATTTCTTAGAAAATTCATGTCAAAGTGTTAAAGAATATAAAGTATATATTTGTTAATTTTCATGCAACTTGCTACTAGGTGGCGGTTGAATTGTTGACCACATAATTCTCTCCTTTGCATTTCCACCTAGAACCTTCTTGACTTGCCCTCGCTTTGAGGTGTGTACCTTCCCTGGAGTCTCATCTCTATTTCCTTCTCTTTTCAGATTTCATCTCTTCTTTCATAGGCTTATCCTATCTGAAGTTCTAACCACTCCACAGGTCTCTAGTTCACGTCCGACTTTCCATTAAATCCCACTAGCTGTAACCTAATATTCCAATGGCCTCTCAATTAGATATCCCTGAGCACTTCCAATTAAATATAGTCAAAATTACGTCCAGGTTTTCTGCCTTACACAGTACCTCATGTGGGCTAGTTCTTTCAGTAAATTGTAATCCCTGTTACCCAAGCTTAAAGTCATCTTTTGATCTTTCTTAACACAAGTGAAATTACATGAGATTTATCCTAAAAATAACCACCAAATATTTATCCCATAATGTCCAAACCCCAACTATGACAGGAAAGATACTGCCCATGACTTATATGCCGTAGGTTTATCTTCTTATTCTTGTTGCAACAGACTGTTTTCATTTCTGAGTACAAAGCAGTCTCCCTGATATAGGAAAAAGAAAAGTTTATTATAAGCACACAGAAGCCCCAGTGCCCTTTACTTGGTGGTTAGATCCAGAGGTGTATTTTGAAACTCTGACCACTGGGGCATGACAACCTGAACTGTGATAGTCAGCTCATTGTGATGAAATAAGTTAACAAGAGTAGAACAGGTCTTGAAACAGACAATTTCTGGGGCATTGATGACATCCAAGAACACTTGAAAAACACCTGCAACTGCCTGCATCCAGCCTCATCTCAAAGGGTTCTAATGAACTCATCATTGACTAAGATACTCTATAGCCCAAACATTTCTAATGACACACAAATCCATTTTCATCACTTCCTACATCTTTATTTTTTCCTATCTTCCTCCAGTTTTTACAGTAAACATGATGTTTGGAATTTAATAGTTTTGGTTTTTTTTTTCTTATTATTTTGTTTGCTTCAACTAGAAAGTAGATATTTTTCTTTCACTGGTGAGTAAATTTTTGTGTTTCAGGTGTTTCGGGTTCTAGCTCAATGTTATTCCTCCAACACTTAATATCTTATTCAACAAAGCCCCTGATTGTTCCTTCCCAAATCAACATCTCTCAAGAAGAATTTACTGATTTCTATATCACATACTAATTGTATCTAACACATGATTTTGTGGGTCATCTTGACCAGGCTACAGACCTATAAAAACTGGTAAAGTATTATCACCAAGGTGAAGGTGTTTATGGAAATCGTGAACATTTGCATCAACAAACCAAGAGAAGAAAATCACCTTTAGTAATGTGAGTGGGCATCAGTCAGTGAGGGACTAAAGCATGCCAAAGGGAAAGGAAGGACAAATTCTCTCCTCTAGAGCTGGGAATTCTATTTTGTCCTGATCTTGGACATGATCAACATGGTTTATAAACCTCAAACCAAAGACTATGGCTTTTACCATTGACATTGATCTTGGATTAAATTATATCATGGTCCATGCTGGACCTTAAACATTTAGATAGCAAAGCATGGGACTTCTAAACTTTCATGACTATGTAGGCCTAACCTCCACAATAAATTTCCTTCTGTACACCATACACGCATGTGCACACACACACACACACACACACACACACACACACACACACCTTCCTGGTTTTGTTTCAGCAATTCACATTACACTTCAATCATCTATTTCTCTCCCTCCACTGAACTTTAAGCACCTAATGCAAGTATATTTTATTCAGCATTGAGCTCACAGAGCTTAGAATGGTTGCTGTTGTATTAGAAGCACTCAGATACACTTCTAGCTTCCATAAATAAATCTGTGATCAAAAGACACCATGCACACATAGAACTAGTATAGATTTAGAAAATTCTATGAAAATACTGATAAGCCTCACATTGCTCATGAACCCTTGATGAAAAGAGATTGACTGTCCCTCCATTTTTGCTCATAAACATTGTTTCCTTTCATATTCAAAAGAATGTGCAGATATGTTCTCACACACCTTAGCAATTTCTACACTACTATATGCTACTGGATTTGAACTTATGATGTAAGTTAATTCTACAGACTATATATATATATATATATATATATATATATATATATATATATATATATATATATATATATATATGTGTGTGTGTGTGTGTGTGTGTGTGCATATATAAACATTTATGTATGTCATATATATTGTGGCTCCACTACCAAGTTTCACGTTGTATTTGTAATCTGGGAAGCTATCTATTGCTGGGTCATTTTCCAGGAATGTCCTTTCCCAAGTACAGAGATAAGTCACCTGTTAAAATTTTAATTAGGCTGTATGAGGAAGACTGTGGGTTAAATTCATGTAACTTGAATATTAAAGTTGAAAAGAACATAAAAAGCCTGGTCTTTTCTTTAGAGCCCTCTCACTCTCAAAGAAGTGAAATCTGAAAACTACAGGAGGTTCCTTGATTAGTCAATGTTTGTTTCAATTGACAGCTCACTGTGAGTCCAACATACAGACAAATCAATTCAAAGCAAACATTTGCTGCTTTGAAAAATTGATGTTGAATAAGACTTATCTATTAACAGTGTAAATTACATTGCATATTTTAATCTCAAAATGTGAAATTGGAAGGTGCATTAAATTTTCTCTTTTGATTTAAATTTGAACTTCGTACCATAGTTAATGTCAAATTACTGTTTATTCAGCTTACCACTCAGATGGGTAATAATAACTGCTCTGCGCACTACCGTCAGGTTATTCGTAAATTTCTAACCTGGTTGTACTTTTGTTTAACTCCTACCTGTTGTATGAAATATTTTCTGGAGCAAAAGAGTCATATAAATTAAATCATTACCCATTTCAATGGTTAAACTGGTACTCTGACAGATGGCTCAGTTGATAAAGTGTTTGCCATGTAAACATGATTTCAGCATAAGAGAGCTGAGCATGTTGGTGTTCTTTTGCAATAACTAGTTCTGGGGAGGCCATGTCAGAAGCATCCCTTGGACTTGCTGGGTAGCCAGGCTAACCTAATTGGTGAATTCCACACCAATTACAACCTTATCTCTGAAAAGATGGATGGCAGATGAGGAACAGCAGCTAAGAGTGTCCTCTCTCCACCATACACACATGAACACACACATGTACACATACACACACAAATGGTTTTATTAGAGCGATCCAGATATTTTCAAAATGATGTAAATCCAAATTTTTTCTACTTGATAGTTTGCTGCTCTTCACAGCTCCAAGTACCATCCCAGTATTTCTTATCACCTAAGCCAATACTGGTACTGTGGAGGGGTACCTGAGTAGGGCCATACTACTGAGGTGAGGGGTTATTTATGCTGCCTGCATGGGAGCAGACTTATGTGTGATGTCAGTTCTCATAGTGGAACTTGCAGTTGATAGAGTTATGGGGAATTGGCCTCTGGAGGTTAGGGTTCTGCTTACCTGAACCATGGTTTCCTGCCAACAAGGTGGGGCTCACAGAGCATCTGCCCATTCTACTGGTGACCACAGGTGGGCCAGGTGTCCCATCCCATTCCTGAGCTTTGACAGGCTCTCTGGAGGAAGACGCCCCATGGTGCCCTCTCTCTTTGTTGTCCAACTTTGGTAATGGCTCCGTGCTGTGACTTCGGACTTTCAGGTCCTCAGAGGATTCTAGGTATGAATGAAATATCTTCCATTACACAAAAGCCGAATACTCCTCAAAATCATTTCTTAAAACTGGATTGACTTTCACAAATGATTGTAATATATTTTAGAAAATTAGAATTGTGTGGGAGTCTACAATATTTCAATACAACAGAGACATGAGTCCTAAGAGAACTTTTCTTTTTAACATTTTTTTTCTTGAAGTATCATTAATAGGAAATGTCACTAGTAGGTAAACATTTCAGCCACCCCTTTCACAAAATGAATCTTTAACCAGTCCTCCTCAAGTCTCTAAAAGAACACTTTACATAAAGTCCTACCTTCTCATTGTTAATTCACTGTTACTCACTGTGGCATGAATTTGGCCAATCTATTCTTTAAACACTACATTTGCTAAAAAAAAATTAGTGGCTTTTATTAGTTCACATACTTGAGGCATTATTCAGCTATTGACATTTCCACTCTTCATTTGCTTGTATATTTCATTCACTTGGCTTCAAGGCTCTTTCATTTTCGCGTGTCTTATTCTATGTCTAACACGTTTCTAGTGTTGTTTCTACATTCTCTTCCTCCACACATGTAGCCAAAGTCATTCTCTCTTCTCCACAAACATGCAGATGAGCCTATAATGTACAATTATCAAATCCTTTAAGGAGTCTCCTTTTAACACAGGAAATGCATAAACTCCTTACAAGACTCCACATCAAATTGCCTTTCCTTTTCTCTCCAACTTCCTCACTCTGCATGATTACTACTCAAGAAATGGTACTGGTATGGTTCAGACTTCTGTGTCCCTCCTCCATCTCTAAGAAAGGCAATGGCCACCTCCTACAAATCCCACTTTCTGTGTTCTTAGTATCATTATACTATCTTGGCTCAATGAATCTACTCCACCCTGGCTTCTCAGTTATAGTGCCTTTCAAAGCATCTCCTATCTTTTCACATCTGGCTTTTGTATTTCTGCACTCACATCATCTTTCCGTGTGCCCACTTTTCCTAAAGGCTGTGAGTTTTTAGAAGTCAGGTGCTGGTATTTTATTTATTCTTTATTACTTTAAAGAAAATATCAAGAACCCCCAATACCAAAAATGATTTCAATTCATTAGTTTATTCAGGTTTATCAAGTCCTCAAATATCTTTTTTTTTCATATGGAAAAGAAATATGTTCCTCATGGAACCAGAGGATCAAGTGACAATAGATGTACTAAAATAGCATGGACCCCATAGCATTTCCAAGATCCAATATCTTAAAATAACGAACTATAAAATTCATGAAATTAGAAGTTTATTTGAAATAAGGATTTTTTTAGGGAAACAATCAGCTTTAAAAACCCACAGAAATGATTGCATGAGTCTGCATTTTTGCCTTCTATATGTGTAGGTTCAAGTGCTGATCAACCATCAGCAGCTGACCAATGTCTGGCTTTGATTCTCCACTCTCTCACTCTGGAGGACAAAGAACAGATTTGACATATTGCACAGCTTGGTCAGGGATGTGAGAGGCCCCTCTAGGCCTCCCTTTGCAATGTAAGCAGCTTCTGTTTATGGACAGAAAAAGGAAATTGCATCCAGAAATAGCTTGGTTGGTTAATGCTTCTGCTTGGAAAGTGTCTTGACAGTTGTAGCCTGGGAATGGCTTCTATGATTGGCCATGGCTCTGATATTTGCTACAGATGCTCTTGAGTTTGGTTGCAGTTTGTTACACACTAAGCTAGATTGTAAGGAAGCAGCTTTGGGTCAAATTTAATTTCACATTCTTTTTCCTCTGTCCATCATAATTCTGAATAGTCTTTTTGTGTGTTCACATTTGTCTAGTTTTCTTTCATTTTCACATTGCTATAGTCCCTTTCAGCTCCAAGATGCATGCAGTTACACAAATATGTGACATGAATAGCTTTTTATGAGATGAACTTATACTCGGAGGGTAGTCCTACAGCAATTTCAGGAAGATTTCAGGTCTCTAAATGGATTAGCTTATAAACTTAAATTATAGTTATAATGAAATCAAATATAAGTGACACCAATTTAAAGATAACGTATTCAATCATAGTTATTAGAACAAGGCAATTGAACCCACACATGATTTTCAGTCCCTTGTGACAAGAGAACGAATCCAGCATCAGAAAAGAACAGCATCGACTCTGCCGAATATATTTATTTACGATTCCAAACATAGTGCTACTCTGGCTTTCAAATGTCACAGCATCTCTTTCTCTCAACCTTCTCTTCTATAGTTTAATCCAAACCCTGGGGTGCTAGCTTCAGTCTCTTCTTATCTTCTGCATTTCTTCCATTACTGAAATAGAATCTTCCTGTTTTCTTTCTTCCAATCTTCCTGTTTTCTTTCTTCCTTCTTCCTTCTGTTTTTCCTTCTTCCCTCCCTCCCTCTGCCCTTCCTTCCTTCTTTCCTTCTTTCCATCCATCCCCCCATCTCTTTCATCATCACACACACACACACACACACACACACACACACAAGATCCCACTGGGACTGGAACTAGCTCTAAAATGAACTGATAAAATGCTCATACTTAACTGTTATTTTCAGGTTCAGTCATTCTTAATTATAAGAGGTGGGTCTATGTGTCAGGGCACCTCCATCACAGTCATTGACTGTGTGTTCTCATTCCCATAATTCCTCTGTACCTATGTATCAGGGGACTGTCATTTAGGGCTCAAGCCCAACAAAATAAATCATTGGAAACAAAAAGGAGCATTATTTTTCTTATTTCTTCCTCTCTTTGCAAGTGCCTAGGGTTAGTTTCAGTGAATTTTGGCAAGTACATTTAGAGGCTCTTGAACAAAAAAGGCCAAAGAAACTGTTCAGAGTTGCACTGGTGGGTCCTCATGTCTGTCTCCAAAACAAAAGACAGAGTGGAAGAATGAGGAAGAAAATCATCAATATATTATTGAACATTTGATTTAGACATAAATCTCTTTCCCCCTGTATGTATTCAAGAGCTACTTTCAAACCAAATGTGTTTTCTAATTAAAGTAAAAATAAAAATCTTCAAAAATAACTGTTGAGAAGAGACCAACGGGGGTTGGACAGTGGAGCTAAGCACTATGTGATTAAGACATATTGAAAGGTCAAAGAAAGAAATCATTTTCGGGAGAATAAAGATATAGTTGCTAGGCACATTACAGCCATACCATGTCTTTGCAATTTAACTCTCTGTTCCTGAGTCTCAAATTTCACAGCACAGATGAATATATTAATTGTTTGCATTATGTTCTGGGGATCATTGAATGTTAGGATGCACTTAAAGTTTCTTACATACCATTCATAGAAACTTTTTTCACTTTTTCCCTTGGTACTTGTTTCAGTGGCTTGAACTATCCTCACAGTACCTATGAAGCCATCACAAACTCTAGTACCCTGCACACGGGAGTGTCCACCACTTAGCAGACTTCAAAATCTATAAAACAAGCCCGTGAAATGACCTCCATCATTCTTGTTTGAATCCTAGCTAGCTTCTCCTTTCATTCATCTTACCTTTCTCCGTCACGGCCCTCTCTTCAACTCACATTTCAGTGATACCTCTTTTTCCACTATTTTCAGCGATTCCACTCGGAATGCAGAGCCCTCTTCATTGGGCCTCAACAAATTTTAACTATGGGGTTGGTGCATGGTTTGCTTTTTCCTTCAGTCTGATACACCCCTCTCCCAAATAAAATATCCATCAGCGACCTTTTCTCGATCAAGAATATGTAACTCAGGTGCTATGATTCCAGGATGTCTTCTCTAATTTCTCACACCCCGCCCCTGTAGATTGAGTTAAAGGTGTGGGTCAACAGGTTAATATCAAACTAATCCTAATTAGTTTGGCCCTAATCCTGCCTTAGAAAGTGAACATGGAGCTTGACATCTAGTCATGCTTATTCAACAATTACAGTAAGATAAAGTGTAATGATACCCCTCTCCTATTCATTGTAAACCTTTCCTATTCATTCATTCATTCCTGTCTGTTCAATATTCCTTGTCTGTTGTTCTGCCCTCAGGCAGGTGGACTCCTAAATGGAATAAGAGCCTTGGCAAAGTGTAATGAAAATAATGCAAAGGATTTGTGGGGAGTCAGGGCTGTGACGTTTTTAGTTCACATCTTCCTTCCTTAGTCACCATTTCAACAGTTTTTAAATCCCCTGTGTAGAATCTATGCATATGGTAGCACTTAGCACTCCTGTGAGGCACAAAGGCAAACTACATTTTGATAAACTAAAAGTAAGGATGGAATTGCATTAAATATGTCTTCCATAACACAATGCAGTGAGGCCATGCCTTCTGTTGCGTGTCACATGCCATTTTTCGCTTTGATCCGGGGTTTCAATATTCCTGTCCTTCCTACCTGACCACAGCTTCCTTCATCATGGTCCCCTCTAGTAGTAGGACCCTCAGTGACAATCAAAAAAGGCAAATAAATTCCACCATGATTACCCCAGGACAGTTAGCTTCTTAGCTTTCCAGAGACTCTGACCACGGCTGCTCATATTTACCTCTGTAACCCCTACCAGCACATGGGACATGGTAGGTACCTGTTACAGTAACACTCAGTAACTCATGAAGATGACTGAGCAACTGGAGCGAAAATGATCTCTTTGTTCATTTATAGATATTTCTAGCTGATTGATACAAAATTGTCAGTTTTCCTTGAAAAGTGAATATTCCTTGAAATTATGAACACGCATTTACTTAGGGGCCTATAGATAACAAATAACTTTTCTCTTTCTATACCTTTCTTTCCTTGGAAATTTTTAAAAGGATTAATTCACCATTTCATTCATTGTTTCTATGAACATGGGGGAGATCAGATGATATTAAGAAAAGACTGTTATATTTGCTGTTATCTTGTTATTCTTGACATAACAGATTCTTAGTAGAGATCTTCTGTTTATAAAATCTAAACTGTTTTTCCTTGGCAACATGGAGCCTGTGGTGGTTTGAATTAGATATCTCCCATAAACCCCTGTATTTTGACTATTTGGTTTCCAACTAATGGCAATTTGGGAGGTGGAGCCTTGCTGGAGGGGGTGTGCTGCTGGGAGTGGACCTTGCATTTCATTAGTCCCTCTCTTGCCAGTGTTAGTTTGGCTCATTCCTCTGCTGCTTTTGTCCACCTGACACTGGACATGGAGGCAATGTCCAGCTTCTGATTTTCCATCTTTTTTCCTGCCATTCAGCTTCTCCTAGAAATAGTAAGCCAAAACAAACAAAAAACAAAAAAACCCAAAATTTTCTTCCTATCAGCTATTTTTGGTTGGTGCTTTATCCAGCAATGAGAAGGAAACTGCAACAGAAGATAAAAATTTATGCTTCTGATGAGCATCTGAACCTCCCGCAGACATGCACGGTGCTCCAGCCAGCCTCTCGTACTGGGGCAATCAACAGAATCAGAGTCACTCCATTCTTTCCCAACCACTGAACAACACATAGAAGGAAAGGTGACTGAGACAGATTGATTTAGCAGAAAAGATAACTCACCCAGTACTAGAAAAGGCATTAAACTCACATGTGGGGCTGGAGAGATTGCTCAGTGGTTAAGGCACCTGCCACTAGTGTCTAAGGCTCCTGGTTCAATTCCCCAGTACCCACATAAGCCACACACAAGGTTGTGGCCATGGTGATCTCTCTCTCTCTCTCTCTCTCCCTCTCTCTCTGCTTGAAAATGAATAAATAAAATATATATTTAAAAAACTCACATGTGTTAACAGTTGAGTATAAGATTCAGATCTAGCAGTTGAGAACTGAAAGGGACTCTAAAAGTCACCAGTTTCAACATCTTTTTCAAAGCCTTTCTTCATGTAAACACAGGCTTGGTCCTCCTGCCTCTGAGAGGGTAGGTAGTTCCAGGGAACAGGCTTTCTCCCCTAAGAGGAACCTTGATACAGCAGCTGAACTATCTGTAATTGCTACAAAGCTCTCACTCAGAGATGAAATCAGCTCCTCCTCACCATCATTTTTTGAATTCTGATACTTAATTTCCTTTGTTTATGCTGCTATAACAGAAGACCCGAGGCTGGGTGAATTTAAAGGATATTTATTTCTTACAGTTCTAGGGGCTGGACATCCAAAACTGAAGAACTCATATCTGGAAAGAGTCTTGATGTGGCATCTAGCCCTGATGGAATGTGTTATGAAAGACCACATGGAAGGAAAGAGGAAGGGACAAGGGAGGAAGGGGGTAAATAAGGAAGAAGAAGGAGACAGAGAGAGAGAGAGAGAGAGAGAGAGAGAGAGAGAGAGAGAGACTTTTTCTGTGACATCAACCTATTCATGAGATTTCTTGTGACCTAATGCCTCCTAAAGGGCACCAGCCAGTCTTGTGGATTGAGAATTTTGCTGTCAGTACATGAACTCCGGCACACAAGTAAACCATAGCAGTAGGTCTGTTCTGGAGCTACTCAGAATAAGCTTATTTCTCTTTGTGAACAAACACCCTGGGGGATTTAGACTGAAGTAGTGTGTCTGATCCTCTTCATAACAAAAGTGAACTCATGTTCTCTAGGTGACCGCGACCTGAGCTTTAATTACATATTCTAGTATCGTTGACACCTGTGCTGTGTGCACTTACCAGCACAGGGCAGAGATGGCTTACCTAGGAGGGTTCTTACGTTGCCTTCTGCAATCCTATCCCATGAGTCTGCAGGGAAAAGAAGACAGAGGCTCCTCTGTCTTCACAATGAAAGGGCAGTGGGGGCCAGGGACAATTTTTCATTTGTTATTATTCCTTCTCTCTTCTGTGAACTCTGTCATGTGGGGTCACTAGTGTCAGTTTCGACATCTTCAAATATTTTATATTTAGAGAGAACAATAGCTCCAATACCAGCATGATTTTAAATAAATCAGAAGCAACATTGAAGTCTCGCATAAGAAGGCGCAAAGTGTGAAACCGTGGTACACATGATAAGACACACTGAAGCAGAGTAGAATAAGCAATATACTAATCATTTTTAGCAGTGAAAACAGCTGAAAGCCTTTATATAACTTGCTCAAAGTCACAGGGACAAAGGTGAAGAACAAATAAAGAAATGAGGCACCTGAGGACCCCTCTTACTAAAGTACTTTAGAACGCCCATACTGGTTATTTTCTCATAGGTTTGAGTAAAAATAACTATTATGCTCAATTTTCTGGGAAAATCCTTAATTCTTGCACTTTGGGCCATGTTTGGTTTTTGAAAGTCCTCAATTTTACATGTAGATAATTTAAGCATTCACTTGTGTTTAAAGTGTAAGAGAATTGCAGAGATATCGCCATCGAGTTACCTGTGTCTAAAACTCCTTCCCCAAAGTCTGCAGTTCAAACGCAAATATTGAAATATCTTATTAATACTTGCATCAAAAATTCTAATATATTTGGACAGAGAAACAATTGATGTGAAGAAAACAGGTTATCATTTCAATTGTGCTCATTTTGTCCTTCTCCCCAAGCATCTGATCAAAGCCTCTGTCTAGCATCCCTTGCAGCTAGGCCGGTCCCCATAACTGAGGTCTGGATACTAGAAAGTGAGAGAAGCAAGGATATTACTTCCCACTGTGGCCATGAGAGCTCTCAAAGAATCCTCATCTTCTTGACCCTCAGTGGGATTCTCTGACGTCTTAAGAACTGTCAATCTCTCCATGGAAACTTCCTACCAATAGTGCCTCAGCTTTCTCTGAACCTCTAATCTGCTGTCGTTTAAAACTGATGAGATCTTGGTCTGCAACATGCATGACCCAAA
>PVHP010009700.1:0-49642 GCA_004024765.1 Zapus hudsonius
AAGGAACAGAACACCAGAAACCCTTTATTCCCAGACCATCTACATCAAGATGATAAGCTATGTATTTTTTAATGTACATACTTTAAAATTCTTAGTCATGATAAAAAGTAAAACTTTCTGTAGTTCAGAAGAGAATCTTTCACAATAATGAATGAGGATTAAGGCCATAGGCTTATGAACTCATGAGGCCATTCAAATCTATGACAGAGAGCCAGCAAATACAAAAGTTTATACACAAAGATATAGAAATAAAGCAGTCATTATATATAAATAAAGCAGGACTTTGAATTCTTTTGAATACTGAAAGAAGTAAAAGAATAAAGGAAATAATTTCCAAGAATATAAGATATAATGAGAACAATGAGTTAATAAAGCACCAATTTAAAAAAAACTCAGACAATAAATAATAGCTGTTGATATTAAAAGGTATGAATTCAGTTGACTAGGTTTAGTGAAAGGAAAATTTTGTGATTGAAAGTGGGAATATCCCCAAGGTTATTGAACCACTTGCTAGGGAGGAGAATGTACTACTAGTCAATAAAAAAAAAAAGAAAGAAAGAAAGTAGGAATATCACCCAAAACACAGTACAGAGCTGGAGTGACAAAACTCTGTTTCAAAAAGTAAAAATGGGGCTGAGGAAGTAGCTCAGTGGTTAAAGGTACTTACTTGCAATGCCTGCCAGCCTGGGTTAAATTCCCCAGTACCCACATAAAGACAGATGCATAAAGCAGCATATGCATCTGGAGTGTGTAGCTATAAGAGGCCCATCCATATTCTCTCTCTCTCTCCCTCTCTCTCTTTCTCTCTCTCATAAATAAATATTTTTCTAAACAAATAAATGAAAAGGAAATAGACATTTTCATATGAAGAATGAAGCAGGTAATATCCAAAGATCTTCCCTGACAATTTAAAGAAAGAAGAAAAATAAATCCATGAGGAAGAGGAGGAATGTAATCATTGAATATAAAATAGAAGAAATTACTAACTGTAAAAATAGAAATAGCAGGTATTATTTCTTATTTAAAGACAAAAAGTATAAAAACTCTAGTTAATAATGAAAGATGCTGGTGGGTACACTTATAAGAAAAAAGTGGGGTAGCTCCCTTCTTTTGTTCGAGACTTGTATTTTGTGTGTGTTAAATTTTTAGCATGATCAGGAAAATAAATGAAATCGAAATTTATGAGCTGATAAAATGAAAAGGAGAAAAGAGAACAGAAAGGGAGAGAGAACAAAAGCAAAAAATGAAGTTTGAGGAGAGAAACTCAGTAAGAGGAAACCCACCTACATCTGCCATCACAATAAACATGGGTGGGTTAAATTCACTCACATCATACAGGCACTTCTGGAAAGAAAGCTAGAAGCAAATTAAGACAGTTGCATGTTTTACTCCAAAGTGAGATGCTCCCATATCCTCAGAGTACATGTGTCCTCCTGTGTGTGTGTGTGTGTGTGTGTGTGTGTGTGTGTGTGTTTACATGCATATAGTGGAGGAGGGGGACCTCATCCAGTATACATGTTCTTTGTTAAAAATGTTGGTAGCACTTAAAAGTTGTTTTTATTTTATCTGAGAGAGAGAGAGAGAGAGAGAGAGAGAGAGAGAGAGAGAGAGAGAGAGATCACATTGCGCATCTGGCTTCATCTGGTACTAGGGAATCAAATCCCAGACCATAGGTTTTGCAAGCAAGTGCCTTTAACCACTGAGCAATCCCCCCACTCTTCAGAGTTTCTTTGTGAACTGACTAAAACAAACTTTCCCTTTACATATATTCTTTTACAGGTTGTCAATTGATTCACATTTTCTTTAATTCATGAAAATCTCATCTGAAAAGCGCAAAATACTAGGAAACAGAATCGTATCTAGTCAAGAAAGTGACATCTATGAAAGTGACTAATGACATCAGCAGATCAGCTGTCTGAGCACTGTAGGAGAAATAGGTCAACATTTCAGTTGATTTTTGATGCAGCTCTTAACCTCTGAAGGAAGGAAAATTTCACAAATCACTGATTATTCATTTGATACTTTTCGCCAGAGACCTTCTTCATTCTTTCCTGGGCCTGTGTAAATCAATTGTTACACACTGTGCAATTATGATTCTTGTAACTGACTGCTTGTGGCAGATTTAAATTCCATTTTGCAAGAGAGCCAAAAACTCTCCCTTGCCTCCTAAGCTCAAAAGCCAGAAAGCAGCTGAGGGATGGCCACTGCTTTGTTCCTGAATGGAGCTAATTGCAGAGCTGTCTGAGGCGGAATGAGCGCTCTACAGTCAGTGTGTAAATAGGAACAATTAGAGCTCCTTTTAAGCAGACATTATTTCTAAAATAAGAAACATAGCCGCAGATTTTAATTACTCTCATAGGAATTGTTACATTAAATAGAACGTGACCATTTCCCCCCTAATTCAGTTCAAGGAACATGACAATTCTCTGTCATAAGAATGTTCTAATTTTAACATTTCTACAGATGGTTTGGGAAAAATCTGAGGTTCATTCCTCTCAGCTTTCCTCACCCAGTTTATTTTAATCCTCCATCACAGTTTCAAATCATTTGCATAATATTGAAATCTGTATATTTTGTTCTTATTCCTTACAATTATTATTTGCAATGTTTAAAATGTAACTAATCAACAACCCCTGAACCTCTTACTGTACATACTGAACACTGCTTGTTAATATTTTCGAAGCACTGTGTGGCTTAGTCTTCATTTCTATTTCAGGAGAAGTGTGAACTTCGTTTTACAGTTGAGGGATTGAGATGTGGCGAGTTACCCAAGGTCACAGTTAGGAAGTGGTGGGTCCATGATTCAGAGCTGCTTCCACAGATATAGCTCGGGAACTTTTGTGACCAGCAGAATTTAAAAATCAGTGGCAAACATGCCCTCCCTCAGGGACATAGTCAGGGAGACAATGGATATTCCCAGGAAGTTTAGCAAATACTAGTGTGTGTGTGTGTGTGTGTGTGTGTGTGTGTGTGTGTGTGTGTGTGTGTGTATTTCTAAGTGGAAAGCCAGGCCATCTTAAGTTCACAATGGTTGTCAGGGTATAAGGGGGTGGGTGCTAGGGTGGAGGGAGAAACAGTCAAAGAACTACCTCAGTTGTGTGTTACTTCTATTATTAAATGGTAGCTCTTCTTAGTTTGGCTTAATAACTAACCTGTCTTACGCCCAAGAGTCTCCCCCAATCTATTCTCCACAATCAGAGACATTTTCTTTCTTTGCCAATACTTTTCTTTTGAGTAAACATTCCATCAATATCACTTGCAAAGTCAAACCACTTAACTTCAAATAGAACCAACCAGAGCATATGACCTTGAGATTGAAAACCACAAAGCCAGTACAAAGTGAACAAACACGTTATGTCCTGTGTGGACATCACAGACATATCTCTTACCTCAGGCACTCACTCTTCAAGAGAACTATTTGGAAAACCCAACCAACCACTCCTGTTGACATATCCTAAATTAGCCTCAGTGCAAAGCCTGGCTCACAGTGGGTCGTCACACGCATGAAGGAAGGAATGTTCATTCCTAACTTCTGTTATCTTTATCAAAGTTGCCAAATACACAAAGTTAGAAGTCTTGTTTTATATTTTTGATTTTTTAGTCTCTAAGTTATTTCACTTAGTGTCTTAGACTCCAAGTATTTCCTTCCTGTTTCTGACAGTTTGATCACTCTTTTTTTAACCCTTTTCTTTCCAGAACTTCCCCTTTTCTTCTTTGACAAAGACCAAGCACTTTGGCCAGGCCCTACATGCTTTCCTTGGAATGGTAGGCGCATGGCTGCCACTGAGCTACACCCCAGCCTCTGTCCTGAGACTCTGAACAAACTGTGCTCTGAGCTATGCAGATGGAGTGTACCAGACTCTAGGGTTAGCCAGCGGAAGGCACCAGTGAGCCATTAGAAGACAAAGGAAAAAAAGGGAGAGGCCAAAGTGTTTCTCTTCCTCTCTCTTTGCCTTGGGCAGCATCTCTGGTAGAGCTGTCTCCTCCTTGGCTCCAACTCCTGCAGACAGGCCTGCTGCCCTTCCAGCTTCCTCAGATGGAGAGTGGAGATGGTCCGAGGCTTCAGCTGTGCCTAAGACATTAAGATGTGCTCTCCTCCCACTTATATAAACCGAGACAATCTCTTAAACATAAGCCATTTTAATTTGGGTCTTTTTTTCATTATATGCAATAGATGGGTCTTTTATTATTAGTAAGGGAGTAGCAACTTCTCATTTATCAAGTAGGTAGGACTATTCTTACATCATTATAATGGCACATAGAAGGTGCTACCTGGTATAGGACAGAAAGAGGAAGGTGACTTTCAGTATGACCTCAGGGGGAATAGAGGCAGTGGTCCTCATTCGGGTTAGAATAGAAAAACCAAGTAAGATTTGGTCTCCCCCATTAGTTTTTGGAGTTAAAGTCTCTCTATGGAGTCCAGGCCAGCCTTAAATGTGTGATTCTCTTAGCACTAGGGAAGATTTCTTGAGCAGTGGCATAGGATTCAAGTCGAACTGTGGGCAGATTTCAATAGGCATATCTATGTAAGACGACTTGGGTGAGGCTTCAGGGCCACCACCACACACAGCAACTGCCGAGCACCGAGGATCGCTTGTCAATGGTGCTCCCTAGAGTTGTACAGCCTTGAGTTAAAGGGAAAGTTTAAAGTGTGGTTGAAGAGCTGCCGGAAGTCTATTGTCCTCCAGGAGAAGGGGAAGAAGGCAAAGAACTTGGGAGGAACAGAAAGAGAGATGGGTCCTCAGGAGGAAATATGGGTTTGATGAAAATGCAGACAGAGTTCTTTGTTCGATAAGAGGCTCTGGTAGTAATGGAAGAAGGCTGGTGGCCCTGGACAATGGAACTGAGGTTCAGAGAAATTGGATACAAGTAAAGATAGGAAAATATTCACATGGAAACAATACTGGAAACTAGTTTAGCAGAAATTTATTAGAAGATAGGCAAAAAAATGGTCCATAAGGAATAGCTACATGGAAAGACCAGAGGAAAAAGACAGTCAGAAAAATAGCAGTGAAGGATCGAAAGTGATGAGAAAGCTCAGAAGACCTGTGGAAGGAGGACCCAAGAAAGCATTTCTAAGAGGGCTGGCCACTTCCACAGACCCTCCTTCCGGCCAACAATACCATTAAACATTTATCAAAGTGGACTTCTATCAGCCTGAATCCCTGAACTACAAAGAAAGGAGCCCAGGTGACCCTCTGAATATCCAGCACAAGCTACAGGCCACAAAGACTCTTATCGTTTCTGCAGCAGAGCCTATCCCATCCTGACTGTCATGGTTTGATCCAGGTGTCCCCCACAAACAAATGAATGTGTTCTGATTGATCACAGCTGATGGCAGTTTGGGTTTTACAACCTCGATGGAGCTGTGTTGTTGGGGGCGGATTTATGGGGTTATAAGACAGCTTCCCCTTGCCAGTGTTTGGCACACCTTCCTGCCATTGTTTGCAGTGCTGTGGTGGAGGTGATGTCCACCCCTCTGCTCATGCCATCATTTTCCCTGCCAGGATGGAGTCTCCCCTCGAGTCCGTAAGCCAAATAAACCCATTCCTCCACAAGCCGCTTTTGTTTGGGTTCTTTCTGCGCAGCAACTAGAAAGCTGACTGCAACACTGACCATGGTTGCACACGGTGGTGGTAACTTGAGGACAAGGGAGTGGGGAGAAAAAAAAGAGACAAAGTATAATCAAAGGCTTGAGCATGTTTATGGGATTAAATTAAAAAGCTGGGAAACTACCCTAATTCAATAGTATCATGGCAGGAAGGAGGAGCTTTATTCAGAACTTGAAATTTTATTTTATTTATTTAGAAACTGAAAGTCGAAGATAGGGTGTAGTTGGTCACTCATGTCTCTGAGGCTGGGCTACCCCATGCGCTCTGGCATGTCACAGATTAGACAGATGCATGCCACATGTGACCGACATAACAATCTATGAGACATTCACGACAGGCATCACCAGCAAACTTTTCTGCTCTGTGGAATCACTTCTAGAAAAGTTAAATAGAGGGCAGAGGTGTGGCTCCGTGGTGGAAACAGATAAACAATTCACAATCAAGTCTTTGAGATAATTCAGTGTTAGGCCTTCCTCTGTGAGTAGAGTGTTTTAGTCTAATAATGCTCCTGTAACAAAAAAACCCACAAGCTGATAAATAATATAAATTTAGCTCTTACCAAAATAATATAAATTTAGTTCTTACCAGTCTGGAGGCTAGAAAGTCTGAGATTAAAATGCCAGGAGATTTGTTACTTAGTAACAATTCGAACAGGGCATCTTGTTGCTGTATTCTGTGGAGAAGGGAGATGCCATGCTTTTGCCTGGCAGGCAGGAAAAACTTTCTCCCTCACTCCCTTTTATGAGGGTATTGATCTCATTGGAGCCTTCATTGGCTAATTACCTTCTAAAGCCCCCTCTCCTGTAATACTGTTGCTATTGGGGAATTTGTTTTGAGATGGATTTTGGAGAGACACATCCTTTAAACCAAACACAGAGCAACAAAGAAACAGCTTTTAGTGCCACCATTTCTTCATCTAAAATTGGAGATAGTAATAGAATCTGCACAAATGAGTTGCAAAATGCATTGAGTTACTATGTATAAAACATTTAGAAGTGTGTAGCATAAGTTCTACCTAAGTGTTCCTGAACCCCTTTTGGTTTTAAGAAGAAACTCTATATTGTGGTGAAATATGTGAATAGTATTTTTTCACAATTATTTGAACAATAAGAAAATTTGTGAAGAACACCAGAGGTCTACTGTTCAGGGAGGCAAACAGGCACGGCCAGCAAGGAATATATTTAACATATATTTAACAAGTTTCAAAGCTGTTAAATAAAAATCAATCTTAACTTATTTAACACAGTTGCGCCGTTCCATCTAATAGAAAGCAATCAAAGACTCGGGGCGGGTAAAAGCCCTTAAATCCTTTCGAATAGTCATTGAAGGTCACCCTGGGCCAAGGTGACATGTGTGAGCAGGTACACTTTGAGATGTCTCAGACTACTTCCCCAAAGTACCAAACCTCAGACAGAAAGAGTTAGCCATTCTGCAGGATTCTCAAGCTCTGGTGGGACTGTTAGTTTTAATGAGCTAATTAAGTGTATAGCTGCTTTTTATTTTATTTTTTAACAGCTAGCTTTTTGATACTTTAAAGTTGGATAGGCACCTCTAGAAATTAATTGGGAGGTATGTTAACTTCTCATCATTGAAAAAAAATACCCGAGATACATCAACTTAAAAGAAGGAATATTAGGCTGGAGAGATGGCTCTGTAGTTAAATGTGCTTCCTGCACAAGCAGGAGGGCCTAAGGTGGGGGGGGGGGGCTGCAACCACCAGAGTTTGAATTTCCAGATCCCATGCAAACAGCTGGGCATGGCCACACCGCAGTCCTCTGGGGAAGCAGAGAGATCTAGGAATCGTGTGAGTCTCACAAGCTCTGGCATCAGTAAAGACACTCCCAGAAGAACAGCCAGCATTCTGCACCACGAGTGGGTGCTCCCCTATGCAGATGAGCACAGGGGTGCCACACCACACACCACACACAAACGAAAAAGTCAAGCGGGAGAGATTTATTTGTGCTCAGTTTCATTTGTTTCTTGCACGTTATGTGACCCCCGTCACTTTGGGTCTGTATACCATCATGCAAGAACATGGTTTTGCTTCATTTCATGGCTGCCAGAAATGGGATGGGATCTCAGTAACCCCTTTAAGGGGGAAAATGCTTCAATGACCTACCTTCTTTCCTTTAGGTCTCAGCTCTTACAGGCTCTACCATCTCCTAATAGGACCGTAGGCTGGGCACCAACCCTTTAATAAGTAAGCTTTTAAGGAACACTTCAAATCCAAAGTATAGCACCGAGGGCCTAGAACATTCTCTCTTTCTCTCCATCAGAAAAGATAAAAGGTCATGGCATAGACTCATCTAGGGAGATGAGGATCCTGGGATAAAATATATCCTTTCTGACTTGAATGTTTTAGAGATTCATTCTCAGAAACACCCATGTATTTGGGTATTTCCAGCCATCAAAAGCACAGCTTTGGATTTAGGACCGAGAGGACATGACTAGATCCTGCTGTTCTCAGTCCCTTAACAGATCAGTGCTGGAAACCGATGGCTTCTTAATGAAAATTCTCCCCTGGGGAACTCAGGTCGAACTCAAGCTCCCCCCCCCCAAAAAAAAAAAAGTACTAGAGAAAAGTAGACATGTCTATCTAGTCTTCTAAGAACAACTTCCTGGGACCAGCTTCTGCTAAAGTAAGAGAATCAAACCATTCTTTGTTCTGAGGCAGTGGGAGTCTACAGATCATGTGACCTACCCATTCCTATGGTGAAGGAGAGTGGCCTGAGAGAGCAGCCAGGTTGACTGGTGACCTAGACAAAAAAAAAGGCACCTCTTTAAGCAAAGTTCTCTCCTGAGACTGAGTTTGACAATGGTATCAAGTCATTTTTTGCTTTTTGTTTTGTAAAACCCATGAAGTAGAAACTTGGAGGTTGGTAAGAGTCAGTTCATGGCAGTGCTCCAGGGAGGAGCTGTGGGAAGGGAGATGAGCCTGTTTGTCACTAGGGCTCCCTAAATTTCTGGATGACTCTTTAATTCAAGCTTCTGCGAGGCGCACTGCCCTGATCCTTCTGGCCTAATGCCAGATTCCTGCTGGCTTCTTGGCTCTGTGCATCCATAAGACAATCCTCTATTAGAGAATGCTGGAATAAACCCATTTCTTGAAACCTAGAGAGGCAAACTAAAGATGCCAAGTCTTCCCAGGAAGCCTTTGGGTCCCTTGGGCTACAGGCCAGCCAGGAAGTTGGCTCAGAAGGTATTATTCAGCGATTCACAGCTGTGAATTGTACAAGGAAAGGTTTCCTCTGTCATTTGCTAAGGCAGCAGGAGGTGTCAATCAGGGGACTGACCTTCCCTCAGAAGTTGAAATGGCAAGAAGGAAAGCAGGCAACCGCACAGGGAGATGGTTGGAGATCCTATGTCTGTTCTTACAATATACTTGAAAGACTAAAGTGCAGCTGAGTGGCTGGGGTTAGAAGGACCAATCCCTAGTGTCACGAGAAATAGTTCTGAGTTAGAGATGAACATCCTTGTAGCCAACCTGTGTTTCTTCATTTTTAAACTAATGGCTTATCTGAAGAAAGCCCACATTCATTTGTTTTCTGAGTAACAATCCTTGGAAAATGACTTGGACTTGGGATTCAGACACAAATACTAGAGTTCTCTCTCACGCTCCATTTCTGAAGAAATATGAGAAAGTACCGTTTTTCTTCTGGAGGTATTTTATCCCATAAGTGAAATAAATCACAAAGTACTGAGTGATCTATAAATTCAAAGAACATTACACTCCCCCCCATTCCTCCCAGCCCATTAAGCCAGTGGAATGCATGCTATAGACTCTGAGAATAATGGTTGGTCGTATTCTGCTTACCATCATCTCCCCAGCCCCTGACTTAGTGTTAGTGATAGTGTCAGAGTGAATGTTGAGTATCAGATTAGTTATTTGTTGAATAAACACCTGAATTGGTGTTTTCTACATTGTGACCAAGCAGGCTACTCTAAAACCAGTCATAAATACAGAGAATATAAGGAATGTGCTGGGCTACATCCAATGCACTGAGACCTTTCAAAGGGTCTAGTACCTAGGGTGGTTCATATGAACACCCAGGATGACTGGCTTTCCTCTGACTTTTTTTGTTGTTGTTGATCCATTCATTGGTTTTAAAGGACTAAAATAACAGATTATATCAACAAACTTCTCTGTTCAGTGTGAGAATAGCCTGAGTAGCCTCTCACAACCTTGAAATGCTTTAAAATATAAACCTGGATAATAATGAGGACAGTTCCCAACTTTTTTCTTCTGTTAAAATACTTCAATCTAGTGCCAATGAAACTGAAAAACAGTTCATCACTTCAAGGCCTCTTGTTACTGCTCTTTTCTTCTCAAGAAAAGGGTTATGTTTGCTTCTTTCAAACTCTCTCATGACATTTTCTCCTGGAAAATCTTTGTGCTGTGGGTAGGTCAGCAAAAGTAAGGAGGTTCACTTCACCTACACGAAAGGCCTGTTCCTGATAGATCAGAAGAAAAAAAAAGAAGATATTACCTTCCCTCTCTCCCATAAACAGTTTAGACTGTGCTAAATGCAGGAGATACAGGGGTGATTAACTCAAGAGTCCCAGCCTAGGTTGGGGTGAGGGGAGGAGGTTAGATAATGGGAAATTCCACTGTTCCATGCATTCCAATGCAAACTGTAAAGAGGGCAGAAAGTACACTGGAGGTATCCAACCAAGCTTGAAGGACCTGGGAGCTTTGAATAAGTGACATTTGGGCTGAAGCACAAAGGGACAACCCCAGTCAGGTGAGGAGCTGAGTTGGGGGAGGGGTAGAGGGCAGTGCTGGGCTCTTCCCTCTCCTAGCACTCAAAAACACTGTCCCTTCCCTACCTGCCCTTGAGCCACATCGACTTAAAGTGTGGTACTGATTTTTGTTGTTGTTAACTCTAAGGAGTCGTGGGGCTTCATGAACTCCCAAAATTGCATTTGCTGGTGCTTATAATAAATACTGCAAATGGCAGTTTGAATTTTATCTCAGTGCTTGGGATTAAAGTTCAATTTAAAAAGCCACTCTTCCAATATCCACCACAGTTTGGCCTATCCTTTAATTCTTATTCATTGCATTCCTTCATGCAATGAATTATTGACGGGATGGACATACCACAGCTTTGTATCACATTTTCAAGGTACATGAGGGGAACTTATTTATTCCTTCTGGAAAAAGTATATGAAACCTGTCAACTCAGAGGGTCATTCTTATTTTTTTTTTTTTGAAAGGAGATTCTAGAGACACCTTTCACCAACATCTACTTACACTGTTCTGTCAGGAAATTGGTTAAGTATTTTCCTAGATTTAACTTTTTTCTCATTCATTTGTCCATAGGATAGAGCACTTTTACTGTTATATTGCCCTGAGATTTGAATGTAGCTTAAAACATTGTTCCAAGAACAATGCTTTCAACATAGCCACTTTACAGTTACTAATTAAACCAAAAATGTAAGAATAAACCAATCTTTAAATCTTCACCTTTATAATACTAAGGATAACTTCAAAAATGCAATTAAATCAACATTTTTCTTAAGCAAAAGGCAGAAATAATGAAAAGCAGATTTTTTTTGAAGATACTATATAAATACTATTTTCTGAATCATATTAACATGAAAGGCAACTCAATTGATGGGACAGTATGAGTTTAAATATAAAACCTACCCTTTAAATAAACTTAGGAAATTGCAGTTGCAGTACTTTTTTTTGGGAGGGGTAGGGCCTCACTCTAGCCCAGGCTGACAGAACTCACTCACTTGAACTAGAGTTCAAGGCAGGCCTGGAACTCACAGTGATCCTCTTACCTCTGACTCCAGAGTCCTGGGCTTAAAGGTGTGTCACCATGTCTGCTAATTGCAGTATTTTTACATAATCAATTTCCTTGAGTCTTCAGTTCATTTATAAAGTGGGTTCATTCATTTTCCATGAACTATACTGAATGTCTTATCAAGTGCCAGCCTCGGTTCTAGATGCCGGGATCAGTGGTAAACCATGCAGCTCTGATTGCTGCCTTCACAGGGGAGCCAATAGTCTAGTAAAGATAATCCCCATCTCATGGAATTGTTTGACAGATCAGATGGTTATGTAATTGTTCTGTGACTTACAAGAACTATGGACACCTAGGGGTCTTCCTCCTTTTTCCTCACAGCATCCTCCACACTCAGCAGATATTAAGTGATCTGAGTAGATACAAGAACTGCTCAACACTGACAGTTGACACACTCCCATTCTCTGTCTTCCTCTCTCTCATATTTTCAAGAAATAGAATTTGTCATTTTCAATAATATATATATATATGAAATTCTAAAATATTAACCACAGAGTTTAATTTACTGACCCCATATATTTGTAATAGGTACAGTGCTTTTCCTATTCAAGTGTTAAAAAGAAATATTAGTCTTTGTATTAAGACCATCTTGCTCTGTTTATAAAAAAAGCACAACTGCACAGTATTTACTACAAAACAGCTTAATTTCATATATGTCTATATTTTCAGATTTACTGGAAAAGGTTTTAATATAGTCCTAACATGTTCTAATATTTCATAAAATTTAAAATTTTTATATTCATGAGAAGCTAGGAAAATGTAAAATGGTGCTTAAATTGTGTTTTCCTCAGTCACCAACAGCATGAATAAGCAGGAGACTCTACAGACTATGAAATCAACCAGCCATTCAAGAAGGACACTTGTGCAATAGTGACACACACGCTCTGTGGGTAACCACCTGTTCTCTGATTGCTATGAGGCCCACTCAGAGGGAGAGAACTCATATCTGGTACTGGAAACCAAGTCAGAATCCCATTGCTAGGAAACAGACCTCAGAAGCCCCATGCTCTCTAGAGAAGAGTAGATGTGCCCACTGGCAAAAAAAAAAAAAAAAAAAAACTCTCAAATTTGCATAACCCTCTTTAATTCCAGCTGCTCTCACTCTTGTTTGGAGAATCTGCTTTACTTTACAGATAGCAGAGAAAATGAAATAGAACCAAGACCCATCAATAAGACAAGAGGTTAGCTGACTGCCCACCATGAGATGTCCCACATCTGCCAGGGCCCAGGAGAAATTGCAGGGAATGTGACAACATGAATACTGCTCTTACTGCTAGCCTGACAACCAGCCCCAGGATGATGGTGACAAACACGGTGATTAATCAAAACCTGTCAAAACAGAAATCCAGAGGCTAGAGAGAACCCAACACTAAATCAGCAGCAAGTAGGCCTGCAATGGCTCAGGAAACATTGCGGAAGAGTGGGTAGGAGTATCCTGAGGACTTCATTACCCCACAGTGAACACTGTAATTTCACTGAGGATGGCCTCCAGGGAGCTGGGTGGAGGGGATAAAAGAGAATAACCTGTTGTAATGAATATAATACATAGGTTGTTTTTCTGCATTCTTATTGGAAACACTACAGAAAATATTGAATTATAACTGTTTTGTATAATTCATTCATAAATATAGAAAAAAGATGTGTGGGGAGCTGCTTATTATGACCTGTGTCGACGCCATTCTGAAGGTCTCTGCCATTTTCTCTACTAACCAAAGTTTAGTTTCTATTTCTCTGCTTAAGTTTCCATTTCCCATTGTGAGGCTTCCTCCTAGAGATCACATGATACTTCCTCCTGCAAGAGGGTACATAAGCGCTTGCCTGAGCCCCAATAAAACGAGACTTGATCAGAATTTTGTCTTGTCTCCATTCATTGCGTCTCTTGTCCCTTCCATTCTCACCCCCTCACTTAGGGTCTTCGTTGAGTGACCCGCGGGCCGGGTCAAATGAGAATTTCAAAAATATTCCTACTGCATCAAAGTGTGCACAAAGCAAGACTACATGATTGATAATTTGGAAATTCTTATTAGTAGCCTTCTGTGAACAATGATCAATAATTTCTATCTCAAAGATTATTAAATGAGAGTCTGGCCTTTCTGGAAGAAACGTCTAGCAGATACAATTTGGAGAACTTAATGACGCCACTTTATAATGACCTAGAAGGGAAAAAATAAAAAGGACATTTTAAGTAACAAAACAATTAAAACTTCTCAAATTTTGGACATTCCATATATGTAACTTTCCACACAGATCAAATGATCAGCATGCCTTCAAATATACCCAAAAAGCAACCTGAGACTTTGGTTTATGTTTAAATTTTAATACTTGAGAAAACATGAATTAAATTAGATACAAATACTGCTGGTACAAAAAGATATATACACAAATTCAGAATCAGGTAAGAGTCAACATGGGGGCTTGGATAGAAGAATACATAACACTTTTATTGGATCTTTTTAAAGAAGTAGCAGTTTTTAAATCAGACATGAAAGATTGCAGAACAAACTATTTCTGCTCAAAGAAGTTTTCTTTATCCACTAAGAGTAATAAATTTAGGCCAGGCAAGATGACTTAAGCCTGCCTGGGCTACACAGGGAATACAGGCAGCCAGCACTAGAGTAAGGCATTGTCTCAAAAATAAATAATACAATAAAATGTAGCATGATTTAGAGTGGAGACAAAACTTTAAGTTCAGGTATTCTGACTACATATATATTGAACATGTCACTTAAAGCCCAATGCAAAAGTAATCAGTATTTTGTTTTCTTATGAAGTTTATATTTTTCACATAACAAATGATTGTGGAGAAAAATAATAACCTATTTCATTTTTAATTCTTTACACCTCTTCTGGGTTCTTTAGCATTTTATGCTTAATATTTTATTAAATAGTAACACATGAAAGTCCTCTATAAACGCTTGCACTATTACTAACTTCATTCCAGCTTCCACAATGTACAACTTGTGGCAAGAATCATTAGTTCTTTAGGAGAATTTCAAAGTACATTTGAAGAAATTAGTTCTTTTAAAGGAATTTTTTATTCATACAAAATCTTTATTTGGAAAAGGTAAGATATACAGAATTAGGCAAGATACATCCAATATTAAAATAACTAGAGAAATTTCCTACTGCTGAAAAGTACATTCATTAATTGACTTCTAATTTTTCAAATAAGTAGTCCATGAGTTAATTCTGGAATTTGTGCCAGGTGCCTGTGGAATATACTTTCACACAAAAGTTGATATTACATATCTGTAAAATCTACCTGGATCAATAGGCAATAGGCTGCCTGTATATCTTTTTTTTTTCATAAGTCACTGATACCAAAAATTTTGTTAAAAGTCTTTGTATGAAGGAATAAATTCTATGACAATAAAATTCTATTTTGAAAGGCACTTTAAATATTTTTGATTACTAAAAAATTAATGCTCCTAGAACCTCTTGAAATTGGATTTGCTTTCCAAGATGTAAACAATAACTTTCTTGATGCCCAGAATAATAGAAGAAAAAAAGTATTTCTTTCAGTGGCTCTCTCTTTGAAAAGGAGCATCAATTATTTCAAAAGGTATCCTGAATAATATATCTTTGATTTTTAACCATGTTCCTTGGAAAAAAAGATCACTTATTTTTATACAAAATCTTCTTGCTTTATCATATAAAGAATATTAGTAGCAGCTTAATATATTTATTGAGTCACTGATTGTACTTACATGTAAACTTTTTTTCCTTTAGAAACCACATTTGAGGAGGCTGGAAAGGTAGTGTTTGCCTATCATGTGAGAAGCCTCTGAATCTATCCCCAGCACCACAAAGAAAACAAAAAGAATGAGCAAACAAAAATAATGAATAAGGGAAGGGACAGGGGGAGAGAAAGAGAACAAGAGAGGAATGAAGGGAAGACTAAAGTTTGTAACAGAGAAACACAAATCTCAATATTGAATATAAAACATATGATAACTGATAATACTGTTGTTATTTAAAACACCCTTAAAACTTCCCAATGCATGTTAATAATTTTTAAGTAGTCACAATCCCTTATGTAAGTTACTTAAAAGTATCACTGAGGATGGAAGAAATCCATACCATTATTACATGATCTGAATCAGTTTCTGGAAAGAATCTGCCTGCAAAACAGACTTCCCACACATGCTGTCATTGGCCACTGGAAAGCTAAAGGCAGCATCGCTTTATTAAAGATAATTAGCACAACTGAAAGAATACAATTAAAAGTGGTAGTGTGCTATCAAAAGAACAATAATTACTTGATAGAAATTTTATACAGTATCACTCTAAGATTTGCTTGTGTGTGTGTGTGTGTGTGTGTGTGTGTACACTCTCCAGGTGTATGTGCAGGTGTGTGGAAGCCAAAGGACATCCTTGGATGTTGTTACTCAGGAACCAGCCACTGTTCTGCTGTTCGTTTGAAACAGTCTCTCACTGGTCTAGAACTCACCTCCTAGCACTGAGCCTGTAAGCAGAACCACCTGATTTTCTTAACCTGCGTTCTGGTGATCAAACTAAGGTCCTCAGGATTGTGAGGCAAGCACTTCATCGACAGAGCTATCTCCCTAGCCCAGAACGTTCTTTTTTAATGTCAGCTTAATTTTAAGATTGTTAAAATGTAATTCTGATGTTAGAATAGATTATTTTAATATAAACTGCACTCAAAGGAAATACCTATTCAATTAAACATACTAAAAACTACTAAATGCTTTCCTGTCACATTGCACAGCATCCATCCAAAATATATAAGGTATCTAAATTTTTACAAATATACGAAAAATCTTAACTTACTAAATTTCAGTTCATATTTCAATAAGTTAACTTATTTGGTAGGGTTTTCTTTCTACCAAAAATATTGGTTACAAAATATTAACAATATTAATATAAGCCAGATGCTTAAAAATCAGTTCCTTCTGACATAGAAAGCTTAAAAAGATTTCAATAATAATTCTATCCATCCCAGAATGCTGCCAAACCAAGCAGCCACCGCCACTGGTACTGGCACTGGTGGCCCAGGCAGTCCTGGCCAGAAATAAAAGTGTCTTCTGTGGCAAATGAGCCAAGGTGCACAAGGCAGCCCAGGCTGACCTCCTGCCTCAGCCTGCTATCCTGGGATCACAGGCACACGCCTCCCCAGCCAGCCAAACAGCTAAGAGCATCGGTGTTGCCATGAACAGTATATAACCTCCATCCTTAAAGCCTATTCAAGAATATGCTGAGTGTAGTTATGTCTAGTAGTGTTATTTAACGTGTACATTTCCCTCCTCCAACAGAAGCCGACAAAGGTGCTGTGGCTTGAAACCATTTGCCTGTGCAGAGCTCAGACACCAAGTCCTCTCCTCCCAGCCTCCCACCCACAGCTTGCACTTGACACCCAAGGGGGCCAGCCTGTATGATGGGAACCTAAGACACCCTGCTCCTCTGCTTGGAGCAAGCATGTGGACTTATTTTCTAGGCTTTTTACTTCCAGTCATCACAAAATAATGGTCATCCACTTCCTTTTTCTTCGGAGGGGGTTTGTCTCTGCCATCTGCTCCTTTCCCAGAGGAGGGTGGCTTGCAGGCTGAAGCTGGGGTCGTGCCACCCCGGGGCCCTTTGGCTGGGTGCGGGCCCTTCGTGGCAGCCCGAGCCGACTTTGCAGGTGCCTGTGTCTTGGCAGCAGACTGAGGAACACTCACGATGGACAGAGGGGTGCGGCCAGGAGGTTTCGGGGAGCTGGGCCCTGTCCTCTGGGGCTGCATCTTGGCAACAGGAGCTGTCCCCTTGTCTTTCGATTCCTGGGGAGCTTTGGCAGAAGGCTTGGAGGACACAGAGATCGGCTGCGCTAAATTCAAGTCTGATTTAAGTTTCTGCGTCGGGACTCCCCCACGAGGCTGGGGGCGCAGGCCCAGGGCCGGGGCGGCTTTGGAAGTGGATTGGGTGGTCTTTGCAGGGGACTGGAAAGGGGGGTCAGCCTGAGGCCCTCCACGTGTGTGTGCTTGGGGTGGCATGGGGTTCTTGGATGAGGACTTCGTGGGTGCTGCATCCCTGCAAGAAACATGATGTTTCAAGGGCTTCGGCTCAACTTTTCCAGTTCTCAACTTCGGCTTACTGGGCAACACTGTAGACTGGGACAGATCCCTTGGTTTCGGAGCTGGAACCTGGGCCCGAGCAGTGCTGGGGAGAGTGACACCCTTGGGTGCAAATCCCGGGGAGGCTGGATGGGCGCTTCTACCTGCCAGCTGCAGAGAAGACCCCGCGGGAGGAGCGCGCGGCTTCTGCGCTCCCCGCTTCAGGGGCTTGGGGTGAGGATGGGGGCCATTGGTACGGACTGACCCAGGACCCGGAGTGCCTTTGGCGGCAGGTGCAGGTGCCAGGACACCTGGTGCACGGACCTGCTTTTCCTTGCTCTTTGGAACACCGCCAGGCATGCCAGGTTTTAAATGCTGTTTCGGAAACATGCTGACTGCTGACATAGGATTCATTTCAGGAGGCTGAGGTGTCCTGGCAGGTGCGTCAGGGACACTTTCGTTAGAAACTCCTTTCTGAAACGCTAGAATTTTTTGTTCCAGTGTAGCAAACTGTAGTATTCGACAGGGATCATATTTAAGCAAAAATCCTTGCAGAGTATCCCAGCCACCACCAACACGAACCATGACATGTTTTCCATGAAGCATCTGCCCCAAAAAGAAGTTAAAAAAAAAAAGAAGTCAAACTGCGATGGTCATCCTTAATCAGAGTCATAAGGACAGTATCTTTAACATGGACTCGGAGTAAACTGCCAACAATTTCACTGCAAACTTATGTTAATAATAAATTTAGTATTAAATTATACAGCTAACAACAAAATCCTTCAATTTGTAATAAAAATGTTTACTTACAATTTACATTCTAAAAAAGCAAATCAACATAGAAAACTGCAAGATTAATAGTGTCAAGTCAGTTGAAGGAAGGAAGAATAGGCAAAGATAAATGGAGACAAAGAAAAAAAGTATCAGGACAGGACAAAGTAACTAGGGAAGAAAAATATAAAGCTGGGGCTGGGTTCAGCAGATTAAGGAGCTTGCTTGCAAAGCCTGCTGGCCTGAGGTTCAACTTCCCAGCCACCAAGTAAAAGGGGATGGGAAAGGGGGAGCAAGAGACTGGCATTCCTTTGGCAGTGGATGGGTGTGCCGGAGACCCTGACTCAGCCATACACATGAGCAAATAAATAAAAATTTTAAAAACCTAAATAATACACATTACAGTTTAATAAATTACTTCCCTATGCATTATGCCAGTTTTGTCTTTAAACACTTTCATGGAATTGTAAATTAATTCTCCACTGCAGATACGACAATGATGGGGCTGGAGAGATGGCTCAGCGGTTTAGGCACTTGCCTCCAGTGCCCAAGGCCCTGGGTTCAATTCCCCAGTACCCACATAAGCCAGACATACAAGGTGGTAGCCCTGGTACATTCTCTCTCTCTCTCTCTCTCTCTCTCTCTCTCTCTCTCTCTCTCTCAATATATATACATATATATATATATATATATATATATATATATATATATGCTTGAAAATGAATAAATAAAATACTTAAAAAAAGACAATTATGGTGGTGGGTAAAAGACAAACCCTGCCTCTGCCAGGACAGCCCAATTTAAGATTGGCTGCAAATCTTAGCTCCCTCCGAGTCCCATCCTGTGTGCACCATTTCTAAGTCATGTTGCCTTAAAAAAAATGAAAGCTGATGAAAAGAGAGAAAGTGAATGTGATGATCCTTAGAGTTAGCTCCAGCATGTGAGTATAATAATATCATGACAGGAAAAATATGGATGGTGAAATTGTATTTTCAAGTACTTTTTGATTATGTCCCTAACAGCTCTGGCACTACATCAGAAGGTTAAAGAATGCTCAGCAGGTGAACTCGGAATTCTCCTATCAGTGAAGGGAACTAAACAAACGTGGCCAGCAGTGGACCAGTATGTACCAACACTGTGTCAAAAAGGAAGAGATCTTATGCCTAACCCCAAAACACCCAATGTGAACTGACTCTATCTGCTTACTTCCTTACTATGAATATTTAACCTTCTCAGATATTTTGTTCTTTTCTTCTTATGGTAATGATGGGAGATTGTTCATATTTAGAAAATTTTTAAAATAGAATAAATTGCCTGAGGTGTATGAAGATTTTTCCCCAATTATATTCTCAGTTGTTATCTAGTTAGTTGTTTGCTGTGTTAAAAACATTTAAACTCACTTGATACTAAAATCAAGTACTCCAAATTTTCCCTCCACAGTGAAATTGTTCCACTGACGGCATCCTCTATTCCAAATGGGAGCAAAAGAGGGCTGGAAAAGCAATAAACCCAATTCCAAAGCAAAATTTATGTGAACAATTGCAACTCACCCTTATAAAGAGTATCTTATCCCCTAGTCGGTACCGTCCCTCAGACAAGTACTCAATGGAAAACCGATGAGAGCAGCTACAAGGAGGGTCTTCAGCAATATGTGTAACCTAAGTTTAAAAATAACTATTAATATTTTACTGCTTGTTAAAAGATATTTTACTAAAAGTTAAATTGCAATGTTGTTTGACAAGAAAATAAATTTTAAAGATAAAAATTTAAAGGCAATTCAATTATTGAATATTTTTCTTTTCTTGTTAGCACATGTTGATTAGATATTATTAAACCAGCAACATCAAGCAGTGATGAAGTCTGGGTCTCCCTCTCCCCCTTCTCCCCCTCTCCCTCTCCCTCTCCCTCTCCCCCTCTCTCTCTCTGTGAAATGGAGCCTGAAGTCATAACCACAAAAGGAGGTCTACAAGTGTGTAAGACAGTGAAGTTAGTTCCAAACACCATTGCCATGTTTTAGGAAATGTGACTCTTCGTTAGGCTTGACCTGGTGTAAACCCAGCGTAAGCACATCTGTGTCAGATCCAAGAATGTCCCGTCAGATAAAGGTTACTAAACCAATGCTATCAGTGAATATCTAGATTTGTTATAATCACTGCTAAAATAAACAAAGACATACTCATATCCATGTATCTATGATAAGGCAAAATTTCATGACAGGGTAAATTTTAATTCAAGAAGCATTTTTTGAAGTGTTTGCTATGTTTTAATTATCCCCTAAGGAGAGGGAAAGAAAAACGTTACTTCTATACCTCACAATTTTTTTTTATCAAATAAAAGCCATTAATGATGGAATTATAGTAAACATAAAAAATTTAGTTTTCTATATTTAAAACATGAAGCTTTCAATAAATGGGTTAAATGAAGATATATTTAAAACATCTTTAAGTGAGAAAAGTTATAGATCAGCTACTGTGACCAATATTGGGCTTTTCCCTAAAATACATTCCTTAAAAATCAAGGTCATACTCTTCTCAATTACTAGTCACACAGTGTTTATCTAAACAAATTCATTTAAATGAACTTGGGCCTGACATTTTAAAACATCTCTGGTATATATGATTGTCTTAATTATCTACCAAAAACAAATGGACAATTACAGATTCACCAGCGCCCGACAAGAACATTATCAAATTTATTTCCCTATATTGTTGACTTAAAAAGAGAATGGGCTTGTAAATAACTAGAACTGATTTTCTTGGTGGAGGACATCTTATTAAAAGGCTGGACATTTGTGCACATGTGCATTCATAACATACATATATCATATACATAAACAGTTAATAGGGCTAGAGACGGTTTAGTGGTTAAGGCATTTGCCTGCAAAGCAGAAGGACCGGAGTTTGATTCCCCAGTGCATTCCTAACATACATATATCATATACATAAACAGTTAATAGGGCTAGAGACGGTTTAGTGGTTAAGACATTTGCCTGCAAAGCAGAAGGACCAGAGTTTGATTCCCCAGTACCCATGTAAAGCCAGATGCACAAGGTGGCCCATGTGTCTGGAGTTCATTTGCAGTGGCTGGAGGCCCTGGCGTGTCCATTCTCTCTATCTGCCTCTTTCTCTCTCTGTGTCTCTCTCTCAAGTAAATAAATTAAAAAAAAACAGTTAAGAAAAAAGTGAAATCATATATAAGTTGGCAGTTCTTATGCTCTGTAGTAGTCTTCACGATGGGGATCACCTACTCTTCAATTATGCATGCACTTCTCATGCATATTTAAATATATACCCTTATCTTATCAGAGAGTAGACATTAGTAAGTGGTATACATTGTGAACAAGAAACCCTTCCCCTTGAATATATACCATCTGTAGCAATCTAGAAGTACCCAAAACTATGAGACTTCAGAAGTCATAGTCAAAGAAACGTAGCAATTACTTACAGCTTCATGTAGCTCTTCATGCTGACAGCATGACTTGGGAATGCTGAAGGACTCTTCAAGCCCGGAGGTATTAAGCAAGGTCTCTTCTAACTCAATTTCTTTCTCAAGCTTTACTAGTACTGGAGGTTCAACTCCATATCTGAAAATAAACAGGAAATGTGAACAATGCTAACCCAACCACATCCCTACACAGCCAGGTAGATTATATTGATTTTAGAACAAAGTCTTTAAGATTCTCTTCTACTGACTATTTCACTAGACATCTAGAAATGTTTCTTAATACCTTAAAATGCCAAAAGTCCAGATTATAATCTTTATGTCATAGCATGAGTGTGAGTTATGGAATGTCCTGAATATTTTCCAGGAATCCTGAAAAGTGAAGAAAGGGCTGAAACAGGTATGGAGGGCACCAAGCCACGACCTCCCCAGAGCCCCTCTGTGTTCAGAGGACTTGCTTCGCCTGGAACTGTTTTAGGACTACGTGCTCTCTCTCACCCTACTTATTCTTCATTTGAAAAAATTAAGTAGCCATTTTCACAATTTCGTATTAAATAAAGGTAAGGTGTGTGGAGAAAACGAATATTGATAAATAAAGATATAAAAAGACAAATGAGAAATTAAGTTACTTTGGTTTAATCAAAAACCATTTTCTTTTGTTTATAGGAAATAGTGTGTTAAGCTAAAATTAAGTACCTTAAAAGCATTTATGTCACTGGCTTTCTGAAATACTGTGGAATACATACCTTGACACAATTCGACCAATTTCAAGAAGACAAAGGTACACTTGTCTAGGATCTTTGTGTAAAACTGTGGAAAAACAACATATATATATTTTATTAAATGAAGAAATATACTTTTGGTGTGGTCAAGGGTAAAAAAAAAAAGAGCACTGAATACAAAGGGAACCTAACTCAATTAGCAAAAAAAATATTTTTAGAGCATTCCAGATATATAATATCTTTTACTCTAATTGTTTCACATATAAAGTATAAATTTTTCTTAGAAACTGTGGTTCTATATTTGGAGTTACTTTTTAGAAAGAAAATTTAGAAGGGAGAGATACAAAACTATCCTAATTAACATTTGAAACTCTTCTCCCCCGCAGCCACACTCACCTAAGCCCTCAGACTCGAAGAGGTAAATTTCATCCACACCAACACTCCGACACCAGTGGAGAAAGTTGGCGGTGTTGTCCCTGGCGAAGAAGGAACCTGATGCGGCATCTTTCTTACAAGGTACTTTTCTCATCGGGAAGTTCTAGAAAGGATATAAGGGACAGTTTTTTGGTTGTTTTTTTGTTTTTGTCTTTTTGCGGTGCTGAGGACCGAACCCAGGGCCTTGCACTTGCTAGGCAAGTGCTCATCCACTGAGCTAAATCCCCAACCCCTGGACAGTTTTAAAAAATTGTATCAAAGATATTTTCACTCGGTGGTCATGTCAGTATGACAAAGTAAATGTTCAAGGTGGTGGAAGGTAACTAAAAAGCACACAATGTTTGGAAAAAGTACTATCTCCAAAAATAACTTTCTTTGGCTTTGGATATGTTCCAGCAAAGATTCCTAGGGAAAATAATCTACTCAAAATAAGCAGCAGGATCCAGCTTTTCTAATATTGTTCCTCTTAAAATAACACAAGAATCTTGGGCTGAAGAGATGGCTTAGCGATTAAGGCATTTGCCTGCAATGCAGAAGGACCAGAGTTCGATTCCCCAGTGCCCATATACAGCCAGATGCACAAGAGGGCGCATGTGTCTGGAGTTCATTTGCAGTGGCTGGAGGCCCTGGTGTGTCCATATTCTCTCTCTCTCTCTCTGTCTGCTTCTTTCTCTTTCTCTCTCTCTCTCAAACAAATAAATAAAATATTTTTAAAAAGAATCTTAATTAACATTAAAAATGGTAGCCTAGTAATTCCAAAGCACACCTTTATGGTATTCTCCACACACAGTTCAACTTAAACACAGAAACTTTTGCTATGCAAAAGGTTCACACAACAAACATAGTCATTTTGCTCACTTCCCTTCATGCGGATGTTTAGGGACAGTTCTTGCTTCCTAAGGACACTATAAATAAGGAAGTAGCTGTCCATTCTTAATTTGGTTTCTTTGAAAGTTTATGGTCTATGATTCACAGAATCTTAATATTTTTAACTGTCCCAGGAACAATTTTTTTTAACTGTGCCCATGAATATTGGACATCCCTTCTGAGGCTGGGACATGGATGAAAGGAGTTATTTTGTTTATATTTGGAAATGCCATCCATAAACATGATACTTTTACTGTAACAGGTACAGTAGGTCTTTGCAACCACTGTCTTCAGTTCCTGTTTCTCTAGACACAACCACTATTACCAAGTCCATGTAGATCCTTCCTGTTGCTGTTATGTTCTAGAACTCAACCAAATATGTGATTAAATATAGAAACATAGATTACCAAAAATAAAGTACAGCAAAATACAAAGATGATCTTCTCACTGATATTTTGATAAAATATATCTGCAAAATTATACACACAGGTATACCTACAAAATGTTACATAAATACACTACGATGCAATTTGATTTATGTATATGTGTACATGTATATTTGATAGGCTGTAGGCATCTTTTGAGGTTAAAAAAATAACAGATTTAAATAATCATGTCTAATTAATACATAATATTCCAATATGTTTAGGTACTATTGTAGTCAGCTTTCTAGTTGCTGTGCAGAAAGAACCCAAGCAAAAGCGGCTTATGGAGGAATGGGTTTATTTGGCTTACGGACTCAAGGGGAGACTCCATTTCTGGCAGGGAAAACGATGGCATGAGCAGAGGGCTGGACATCACCTCTGCCACAGCACTGCAAACAGCGGCAGGAAGGTGTGCCAAACACTGGCAAGGGGAAGCTGGCTTATAACCCCCATAAGCCCGCCCCCAACAACACAGCTTCATCGAGGTTGTAAAACCCAAACTGCCATCAGCTGAAGATCAATCTATCAGAACACATTCATTTGCTTGTAGGGGACACCTGGATCAAACCATATGACAGATACCAAAATAATTTTTTTCCAAAATTATTTTTAATAACTTCTTTCATGGAAGACAGTTTCTAAATTTTTGTATTTGCATTTCTAAGAATATGTGATTTGCTCAGACAAAATTCCTAGAAGTAAAAAATTTCATATGTAAAATACTGTGCTTCATTTTTGATATGACATATGTGTGTTATTGTGTGTATGTTTCTGTATACACGTAAGATTGACATAACACTCACTCTCCCCCAGAGAAATACCACTTTATTTTGCCACTAAAAGTATATGAGTGGCCAGGCCTCAAACTTGAAAATAACCACATTTGAGGAAAAAAAAGGAAAATGTAATTTATTTCATATCCTAACTGGAAAATCATTAGAGGAAAATTATCTTAAAACATTACTACTAAAATAAATAAACAAATAAGTTGCTTCTCACTCCATCAATATTTATGGATTTACCACCAAGGCAGCAAATAGAGACTGTAGATGCTAACAGTGACGTACGAGAATGTTCCCTCGCTCTCGTCTCACTTAACCTCACAGGAGTTCTATGAGGAAGGCACCAGTGTCCTCCAGAGGACTCTCTACTATGGTCATCAAGCACTTTTGTGGATACCGTCTAGTTAACCTCACTTAGTCTCATGAGCACTAACAAACCCCACAGGGTACATGGGAGTACCTCTATGTCAAAATATTTTTCCAAGGGCTCAAAAATGTTCAATAAATTAGCTGGGTGTGGTGGCATATACCCTTAATCCCAGCACTCAGGAGGTAGAAGTAGGACGACTTTGGAGAGTTTGATGCTCCCTTGAGACTACATAGTGAATTCCAGGTCAGCCTGGGCTAGAGAGAGATACTACATCCAAAAGGAAAAAAAAAATAGTAAGTTAAATAAACTTTTCAAGGTCTCAATGTCCAACCTTGCAGAGAGGACAGTGAGTGTGTATGACCAAGTTCATTGGAACCTCTCCTCCCCCCTCACACCAATTCTATCAAGTGCTCACTCACCCCTGGCTCTTCGGAGGTACAGGCTTTCACCATATTCTGAAGAACATTGATCAGCTCACATAGCATCACTCCATTATCAAGTTCTTCCAATAATCGTTCTGCCTTAACTTCAATACCTGAAAACATTTTCCAAAGTTAAGACCCTTCTAGAAATAGCAAATTCAAAAACGGTGGCTAAAAGTAAATATGAGATTATAGCTGAAAAACTAGACAAATAGTACATCAAACTCCAAATTTTGATAACTTGAAGACATAATAAAACAATGTCAAGTTAAATGAAAGACACAACAAAAATATTTGTGATGTGTGAAATATAGAAAAATAAAACTAATTTACATTTGTTTTATTTCATGTTACATAAATGTCTCATGTTACTGCATAGTAATACTGTTTAGGCATGAAAAATATTGTTTATGAATAAAATGAATTTTGTTGAGATTTAGAGATGAAACATTAAAAAAAAGATGAAACATAATAGCAGTACAAATACAGAATACCAACTTTTAATGCTAAAATGCCGTTAAAATTTTTTAAATTTTTCTGCAAGCAGAGAGAGAGAAAGAGAGATGCCAGGCCTCCAGCTACTGCAAATGAACTCCAGATGCACGTGCCACTTTGTGCATCTGGCTTTTTGCAGGCAAGCACTTAACAACTAAGCCATGTGTCCAGCCCTAAGATGCCTTTTTAAAATGTGCTGTTATTACATGACAAACATAAATATTTTCCAAATCATCAAACTAACACCAGACAAAACTAGAGTGACTGCTTGGTATGTTTATTTTAGAAGGGCCATCAATGATTGTCAGACTGCTCCTATTCACAGAAATCTTGGAAAGCTACATGGATTCTATAATTTCAACTGTTTTGTTTGTTTGGGAGAGAAACTTCTAATAGAGTGAAAACGATGATGGCATTCTCCCTCTAGGTCTCGCTTGCCTCTACTAATCAATGTCCTAGAAACAGTAATTATTTTTACCTATAGTGCAAATTACATTCATAATCCCATGATTTAACAAGATTGGAGATCAGCAAAAACTCAAATAAAACAAAATCAGACATATGCTTTTAAAAACTATTTTAATATTGAGAATATAATGCTGACTGTTCAAAATTACTGACCTGAAGTGGTTCAATAACAAAATCCTTATAATTCAAGACCCAAGATTGAGTGAGTCAGAGTATCTTCTCAACTAAGACAGGATGTGAGCTCGGTGAGAGCAGGGCTTGCATATTCATGCGTCGAGTAACTGGCATCTAACATCACTTCCTGACAAAAAGTAAGGCTCTCAACAAATACTTGCTGAACAAGAGGACACAAATCAGGGTATCTTTGCAAGCCTTACCAAGTAAGCCAGACAGCCAGATAGAGAGATCTTCTTGCATGGGCAGCAGAGTGGCCTCGTGTCTCACGGCTATCCACTCGTCATACTGACAAACGTCTGCCAAGCCTGGTCCATGTCTGGGAGTCAGAGGACTCCGTGGACTCAGAGGCAGATCTTCTCCAAACCACACCTAGAGGGAACACTACCAGTCAAGTGAAAGAACACAACTCGCTAAAAGTTACTATTTCAATACTTATTAGCCATATATACATATCTATAAAGCTGAAATGTCACTCAGAGAAGAAGAAAACTATTAGTCGATATACTTGACATGCTTTCAAAAACACTAAATACTGTAGGCGTTATAAGTGAATCCCTAAATAACAAATGGATGGAAATATTTGCCAAGAAAATATAATTTAACAATACTTTCTCTCTATTTGTAAATTCAGGGAGTTTAACAATAACCAAACCAGAGTCCCTGCATCTTAGCTATAAAATTGGTTATTGACACCTGCCTTACAAGATAGTGTTTGCAGTACCTAGCATTGGTCCTGACAGAGATTTAATAAATGCTCGTTGAATGGATGAATGAATACATAAATAACATCGGAAAATTTCAAATCATCATATGGGGTTAACTTTTCAAAAGAATTTCTAAATAACTTGACATAAAACAAGGGAGTTGCAAACTATAGCCCATAGCAAAAAAGGTTGTCATCTGATTTTTTATGACCCACAACTAAAAATGATTTTTAAATCATTTTTTTATTTTAAAATGGTTATTATATAAGTATCCATGTAAAGTCTTGATCTGGCCTATTAGCCTGCAAAGCCTAAAATACTTGCTAACATTTTAAAATTAAAATTGATATCAACTTACCATCACATCAACACCTAACTATTGAAATATAATCAGACACATGCTTTAAGATTATTTATAAGGAAGATTATCAATTTTTTCCAAGTTTGTAACATAAACTACCTCTAGCCTAGTTCCCCATAGAGCCCTTGTCCCCCATGAAGCCGTGAAGCGAGACCTCCACTGTCTGCACCTCACTACGTTCTGCCAGGCTGCATCCTGAGCTGGCAATAGGAACTGGCAGAGGCATCTATGTGGTGATGGTTTTGGAAGCATGAAAGATGCAAAACTGAGGGATCATGGAGTCTTCACCACAGTTCCAGATAGTCACTGAAGACAGGCAATTTTGGCAGGGTCCAAGTCTGCAAGGAGGCCCAGGGAGGCCACAGCATGAAGATGTGAAAGTAAACTGTAACTTACAATGGAGACTCCATGATCTTGGAGATGCAAGACCATATGATGTCTGTCAAGGAAAGCTGAAAGTTCAGCGTGAAGCTTGCCCAAAAGAGGCTATAAGTGCTAAGGCAGTAGACCTTGGGGGACAGGGCTCTCTAAACCCTTTGGAGCCCAGCTAATTCCATCCTACCACCAGCTGGACAACAACGGCTGCAAGATTTGATGTTTGCCCTGCTGGCTGTTGATCTTGCTTTGGTCTGACCCTTCCTTGCTATGCCCCCATTCCTCCTTTGTGGAGTGGGAACGTTCGCTCTGTGCCACTCTATGTGGGGAGTCTATAATGTGCTTTTCAGTGTTAAGGATCTCACAGTTAGGAGACTAAGTCTGAAAGGAGTCTCTACACTTATACTTTTGAACAGAGTTGGAACGATTAAAGACTATGGGGACTCTTGAACCTACAGGAACAAGGGTGGAAGGTTATGACATTCAAGTGTTATGCTTAAGTGTCAAGTTGACAAGAGGTGAACCTGTGATGGTTTATCTCTGGTTGTCAACTTAAATGGATTTAGAATCACCATGAAATCAAATTTCATGGGAAGGTCTGTGAGGGATTTTCTAGATTAGGTTAGTTAGTCAAGGTGGGAGGACCCAACATAACTTTGGGCAGCAGCTTTCGACAGGCTATTGTACAGACTAAATGAAAAAGGAGAAAACAAGCTGAGAAGCAACATTCATTGTTCTCTGCTTTCTGATTGTGGACACAATGTGACCAGCTTCATCAGCCTACTGCTCCAACACCTTCACTGTCAATAGACTTTAACCTAGACCTGGAAGCCCAAGTGAACTCTGTCTCCCTAAAGCTGCTTCTAATCACAGATTACGTCACAGCAATGAGAAAGTTATGAGTATTACGAGTGATCTGAAATCCACTCAAAAGTCCCCAAAAGAAAATAAACCTAAGTTACTTGAAGGACATTATGCCAGGAACTGTGGCTAGAGGTTGTGGACTGAATGAATGGTTAAATATGGGAGAAGCCCATAGATTTTTCAGAGAAATGATAAGATCTTATGTATTTCCCTGAATTCTCTTTGAAAGGGAGCGTAACCATGATTTTACTATCTAATTCTTTCCTCTTTAAGTATATCTTATTTCTGCTTAGAATCTTAGAATTCAGCATCATAGCCTACAATATGCAGTCATAAAAATGCATGGAAAAAGTGAGAAAGAGATATTAACAAATGACTCATCAAATTCAAGGTATATCTTATATAATCAACAATATTTTAACCAATAGAATATGCTGTTTTTCTTTTAATCATCTGGCTGAGCTGAAAACAGGTAGTCCAGGTGGCAGTGTTTGTTAAAGAAAGATGAGCATGAGTTAGGATCGTGGGGTTGTTTTATTTTTTTTTTTAACTATTTGTAGAAATGGAAAAGCTCACATAATAAAAAATCTTTTTTTCTTGCACATTAGAGAAAAAAGAGTAAGTTGAATTTTCCTATTCATGTATGTAGAGGACTCCATAAAGTGTGGCTAGTCATTAGCATAATAGTGTTTAGAGTCAGATGTAAATAGCAGACCCGCATACACAAAGTTTATTCTCAAACATGCTAAAAAAAACAGTCATACTGCAGAGGTCGTTAGTCCACAGGGAGCCTACAAATGAACTTGGGTTCAGAAGATTGTTTATACATTGATTAACTGTATGCTTATGTATAAAAAGGGCCATTCCTCATAGAGAAACTTTCTGTCAGATCCTCAGAAAGGACTATAACCTAAAAGGGGTTAACTGCTATCTCCCATTCACTTTCAGACTATATGTTTATAATTAAGAATTATGGAGAAAAACATGGGAGAGTTTGATTAATTAATGAGAAAACAGCTGTTAATAATATGTTAGAAGCAACTGCCTAATATAGTTGGAGAAGAAAGAAGTGAAAACCTTGGAAAGTTCTCATATTAAACAAGGAAAGAGGGAAAAACCTCCATGAGAAATGTCAGGAATCCTGGTAGAGAAGAATCCATGAAGTATCTATTTATCTAAATCAGAGAAATTCATGAAATGTAAGACAAACTATGAAAAAAATAGTCCCATCAGGTTAAGAATATATTACAGCCTTACTGAGGAAATGACAAAAACACTCTGTGACGAATCAAGAAAATACAATAAACTGACATTTCTGAAACGGCTTTGCATAACAAATGAGTTGTAAGCATAATGAAGATGGATATAAAAGGGCTCCAAGGAAAGGGAAACACTTTGGGGTATGCTGTCATGAACTTCCAGCTCCCCTACCTTAAGAGAAAAAAAAAGCCAGTGTGATGGACTCTAGGTAGAACAGAAATGCACCTCCCAGCATGGGAGCTGTGAGGGCAGAATCACACTCAGGTTCTTCTGAGTCTTTTGACAAGTTCTTATCTCTATGCTATCATCTACTGCTAACTTTTATTCTCGAGGTAGCATCTCGCTCCAGCCCAGGCTGTCCTGGAATTTACTACATAGTCTCAGGCTGGCCTTGAACTCACGGCGAGTCTTCTACCTCTGCCTCTGGAATGCTGGGATTGAAGGAGCGAGCCACCGTGCAGGCTTACTGCTAACTCTGTAAGCCTGGTTTCTTAACTTAGAGGACAACAAGAAGGGCAGACTTTCATGACACAGGTGGTAGCTGCAGTCTTAGAACTGGATAATTTTGGTGTGCCAGTGGTGCAACTGACTTCCAGAGTATCTGCCAGGCAGCATGCCCTCTACTTGTGTGAACTCAGTCATTCAAGGACACTGCAGAACAAGAACTGCCTTCCCTCTCAGGCGAGGAAGCAGAGAAGTCAGGGGCAAGATAACATGGCAGGCTCACAGAGAAAGTGGAAAAACTAGACTCAGAACTCAGATCGCACTGACTCCAACGTTCTGACTTTCCAGTGAACTTTACTATTAGCTGACTGTATCTTTCCAGGCAGAGGCTGTCAATGTGACTCTCACCTTCCGGTTAACATTCAATCGTTTTCCATTTTTCAATCAAAAGAAGAAAACCAGAGAATAGAAAAGTAATATAGCAAACACCATCTTTGGAAATCATCCAAGCATAAGATTATTCTGATTTATCTTACTGTCCCTCACTGGCCCATCCATCACAAAATAAACAGAAACCCTACTCTAAATTTTTAATGCCTTCTCATGAACAGGCTTTCCAGAACATCTACACACTTATCTAAACTAAAACTTAGATGTGCATTGACTGAAAGCTACTATGTCACAATGAAGAGAAAACTACAACTATGCTGCTTCTTTTCCCAAGGTAGTATAAATAAGATGGGTCTACTGACCCTAAATTGTTTTAATTATTTCAAATATTCAATACTAGTAACACTTAGAATTAAAATCTTCTTGGAACTAGAAAGTCAAAACAGGATTCCTGTTGTTAAAAGGTAATATTTAAAAAAAAAACATTTTGTAATAAATTTTAATATTTTCCTGTAAAAATTTATATCTTTTTCCAAGACTTACACATGTAATATATAAACATATATATAAGATTTTATGTTTAAATTATGACTAATATATAATATATAAAATATGTCATATATAAGTATATACATAAGTATAAAAATACACTCCAAGAATACTTACTTGAATGGCAGGCTGCATGGTCATCTGCACTGAAGTGAATCTGGTATTCTGTAAAACAGAACAAGATGTTATCATTCGAACAATGGTAGCATTCCAACTCGACCAAGCTTCCAAGTACAAGATTTAAGAATGTGCTTTTCTTTCCTCTCTGACTAAAAACCTGAAACATTCTCTTATACTTAGAATAGTTTGATTATAAAGAAGCTCAACAGCGACTCCTAGCTTTTGACTTCAGAAGGGCACTTCTCACTGAAAGAAACAACCCTGGGCCATTCTTCAACACACCACTTTTATATGTCACAGTAATATTGGATCTAACAATAAGACAGAATCGGTGATAAAAGTTAGTCTATATGAAAATCTACCAGAATTCCACTCCCCCATAAGATAATGTAAAAGTAAGATAAATATAACAACTGATATTGAAATCCAAGCATCTTTCTTCTGTCTTCATAAGGATTATATCTTTTTGAAAGTCACAAGAGTCACATGAACTTGATAAATTCACAGGCCAACTATTAGCTTTTTCTGCTAGACAACACAGTAATAAAGATAACTGTTAATTTAACAGAAACAAAAACACTCAATGCCTTTCTATAATAATTTGTCAGAAACAAACAAAAAAAAAAGGAATAACAATTTTAACCCTAAGGCACTATTCTTGAATTCTATGAGGAAAGAAACACTTTAATAAATGACATTAATGCAATTCTTTAATGTGTTTTAGGGGATAAAATTAGTAAAAACCATAAAAACACTCAGAATAAGAGTCTATGTAAAAGCTTAAGACTATTGCTTATTAAAAGCTAGCCACCCTTTATTGGAAAGCAATTGGAAATCCTAAAAGATTCTAAGGAAAACGTAAACCTATTTATAAGGCAGAAATGCTATCAATTTCCAAGGAAAAGCTCTAGCCGACACACCTCATGCACGTTACCAGCTATACATACCATTTTCCTTTCAGGAACACTGCTTTTGGTACCAAAGTTGACCCTGAGCTAAACCCAACTGAAGAGCCTAGTACTGCATCTCATAACAGAATCCCCTTTTGATCTCATTTTTCCTTCTCTCTGCATTAGCGAAAGGCCAAAGGACCAGTGAGCATTACTAATGAGCTTGCTATGCTTCCCACGAGCTAATTCCGTGGGGAATACATTTTCCTTTAACATAATAATCCTTTGTCCCCAACAAAGATCCACAGTAAGAAGCTTCCAAGACCATTTTTTAAAAATGCAGCAAAGAAGCTGCTCCAGTTAAAATGAAGTTCCACAGAGCCAGACAAGAGCTCTCACAGCTGGATCTGCCAGCACACAAAGGAAAGAAGCAGCAACAGTGACACAGGCACAAAGGAGCCATCACAAGAATCTTTCCTGGTTGCACTTTTGATGAAAAATTCAACAGTTTTATGAAAGAAATAAAGAATTTGTGTACAGCATTCAGTCACTTGAGCTTTAACACAAATTTTATTTAGAAGAAATATTTTCAAATTGCCCTTGTGAAGTAGAAAACACTACTGTCTCTCTCTCTCTTTTTTTTTTTTAAAGGAAAGGTCTTACTCTAACCAAGGCTGAACTAGAACTCACTGTATAGCTCCAGGCTGGCCTTGAACTCATGGCAATTCTCTTACCTCAGGCTCCTGAGTGCTGTAATTAACAGTGTATACAACACCACATCCAGCTAGAAAGTTCTTTAAAAAAATTTATTTGCAGAGGGAGAGAGAGAATGAGAGAGAGAGAAGAGAGAGAGAGAAAGAATGGGCAGGCCAGGGCCTCCAGCCACTGCCAACCAACTCCAGATGCATGTGCCACTTTATGTAGCTGGCTTTATGTGGGTACTGGGGAATTGAACCTGGGTTGTCAAGTTTGCAGGCAGGTGCCTTAACTGTTGAATCATCTCTCCAGCCCTAGAAAACACTTTACAAATGACAAAACTATAACCTCTGCATTATCTTTAAGTTTTAAGCTGGGATACATCTCAGTGGTAGAACACTTGCCTAACATATGCAGGCTTCTACATTGAATCTCCAGAGCTAAAATAAATAACTAGTATTAATAAAACAGCATTCACAATAAGTTGTAACGTAGCCTCACCAATAAAAAGCCATTGTGTACATGTTCGTGTGTATTAAGAAAATTGGGGCAGGTGACTTTGCTGATATGGCAAGATTGTATCAATCATCAATTACTTACTGAGTACTCACTACATCCCAGATATGAAGAGCCAGTTTTTATATAATCTAGTGATTTGCTGCTCTCTCCCAAGAGCGGCTTGCTTCTTCCGTAAGCCTGTCCGTGGTCTGCATCACACCCACATCTCTTCCTTTTTACTCATTCTAGTTCCTATTTTCCTCATTTCAGCTTTCCCTCAAATTCTCAGCCTTTAATATTTTCATATATATCAATCAAACTGAGCCAGCAACACTTCATTTCTGGAGTTGTACTTAAATAGCAACTTTCTGGCCTTACTTGGCTTTCTTTCCTGCCTTTCTGGAGATGCTGATTTCCATTCTTTACCAACCTAAGGAATAGAGGGGATGAATCTCCAAACCCGGCACAGTTTTGGGAGGGAAGGATTTATTGAAGTAACAGATCCAGGGGAAGTTCCAGAATGGAGAAAGAGGCTGGCCCCCTTTCACAGGTCTAAGCAGAGAGAGAGAGAAACTCATCACCAGCACCTCAAGCAAGCAAGCACACTCAAACTGGAAAATAGCAGAACTCCAGGCTTGAGCTCAGATGGCTCTTTGCATAAGTATAACTGGAATTCCAGACCCACTCCAGAAACACCTTAGGGCTGGAGCCTAGGATTTGGCCAAGGTGACATACTCTACAGCCAGGCAGCTGGAGAAAAACTTTAATAAACTCTTGAATCTATTGGGGGACACCCCTTCAAACTACCACAAGGGGTATTCCCCACTGATTGAAAAAAAAAATTCCTAAATGTCACCCTAACCCTATGAGAATCTTCCAGAAGACAAGCCTAAGCACAGCTCATAAAGAAAAACTACTATCTACTACACTTAACTTTGAAACACAGGAAAATGTTAAAAACACAGGGTTTGTCCAGCCACCTGAAACCCTACTAGGACTTGGGTGGAAGCCATTCTTCCCCAAACCATCTGAAAAGAGGTTCTCATGATATTTTCAGGAAGGCTCTTCACAACAGCCTGACTTCATATCCTGGAAGAGAAAGCCAAGCTGTGGAACTGACCTTCCCGGGCTGAAGGCTGTGAAGCTCAGCACTTTCACCCCTCTTCCACACTACAAAATACAACGGTAAAGGAGTCACTGTGTCATGACTCCATCCTGATACAGATCTGGGCACCAGTGGGAGGAGTGGCACAATGGTAAACAAATAAAGTCATTTTCTTTAAAAAAAATAATAATACCAACATTGCTGCTGACCCACAGATCCCCTCAGCCAAGATTTGTAAGCTGCAAGGGTACGATAAATGCCAAAGCTGAAGCCATGGTAAGAGCACAGACATTTTATACCAGTCTTTAATCAAACTGTTTTCTCATTTTTAATGTCTTGTCTGGAGTAACAGTTGAAGAACACATCCTTCCTGATTTGTGCAGAAATTTTAAATCCTCAGCTTTAAATTTTTTTAAAAATTTTAAGTATTTCCTAACTGCCTAACAGAGAAAACAGAATAGACATCTATACCAAATAGTGACACTATATATCAAATATATTTCCTAAGGTTTAAGTGCATACTAATGTCACTCACCATAAAAACTGTCCGGGCAGAGAGAATCAGACAGATCTGGTTGTAATTCCCACTCCAGCACGTACCAGGTTCATGACCACCTCAAGGTGCACATCATAAAAATGGGTTATCGCCACCACCTTCCCATGGCTGCTGTAAAAATATCACAAGATGGTACATATGAAGCACCTGACACACAGCAGCACTAGTCAGATGATACTGTAAATTCTAGAATGAGACATAATTATAGCACATTTAATACAATTTATCAAATTAAAAAGATAAAACAAGGCTGATAAAAATCAGACATTAAACATAATTTGGAAAGCTTCTTTTGCTGGCAAATAAATATGGTTATAAATAAAAGTGAGAGCTTTGAACTATAATAAGCATAATAATAAACATCAAAAACTGAAGTCAGAATATGAAACTTAAATTCTCTTTCCCAGAATAAGCATTCATGAGTTATTATGTTACACAAGCCCTTTCTTCTAGTCCGCCTTATTTCTGGTGCTATGTCTCCACTCTGTTCAGAATCAGCTGCATCCTTCTGCATAGGTCAGTATTCATTCATGTATTCAACAAACACTTATTCATACCCATATTGAACAAAGCACTAAGAGAAATAGTTGTGATCACAATAACCCTGTTGTACCCTTACAGAGTTAACAGCGGTGAGGAAGACTAAAAAGAGAAATACATAAATATATGTATAAAGTTAAATCATGGTTAATTGTTTTTGGGGAAACACCAGAGCTCTTTAAGAGAAAAATAGCAAAGGTCCACTTTAAACTTAAGCTGAATGAAATTATTTTGCTGGAAGAGAAGCGTGGATTTGAAGAATGGCAAGAGTTAGCTAAGCCAGGAAGAAGAGTTCTGTGCACAGAGAACACATCTTGCCAGGGCTCTGAGTGGAGAAAGTGTGATGCATCCCAAGAACAGTGAGAAGCCAGAAGGCCTGGAGCGTGGAGAATGTGTGGCTAAGCACAGGGTTGGAGAAGGAGGCAGGGCAATTGCCTCATCACACAAATCAGTGTTGAGAAAATGGTATTTACTCGAAATGTAGTGGGAAACCACTAGAGCTTTAATGAAGGAGTGGTGACATGATCTCAGGGTTTTAAAAGGCTCTCTGGGGACAGAGAAATATTGAAATTTTTAAAACACTGCTGAGTTTAACAAAGAAAGAGAGAAAACAAGGAGAAGGTGGACAGAGATGTAGGAATAAAACCCTAAGGGAAAGGACGAGAGGAGGAGAAACAGGGAAGGGAGGAGCAGTGAGAGCAAAGAACAATGTCTGTAGAAACGAGATGGAGGTAAAGAGCTGGGAGTCCACGCAGGAGGTCACTGACACAAGATGGTGACTGACCTCAAATCTGCAGGGGTCTCCACTGGAGAGATGCAGCTCTGACATATGCCTCACTGTGCACTTGGAGTCCAAAGGACTTGTAATAGTGAAACAGGAGGGTATGGGAGAGGGACATAAGGGCAGAGCGAAAATTCCAGAACAATTCCTAAGTTCAGACTTAAGAAACAAAGACACCTTAGTAGCATTCACTGGGGAGTGAGAATGATGGAGGCTGAGGACACAGCGCAGACAGGTCGAGAGAGCTGCGCTCTGGCCGGGGTTAGCTTTGGAAACATCTCAAAACATTCAGGTCGAAATGTTAGGCAAGCAGTTAGAAATAGTACAACTAAGAAAAAAAGTCAGGAAAAAATAGAAATTATCAGCAAATACTTGGGCAATAAAGCCATTGGAAAAGATGAAATCATCTGAAGAAATTGAGAAGGAAGGAATCGGGGTCCAAGAAAAAGATGGAAAAGCCACTATTTACAGGAGAGAGGAAAGATGAGAGAGATAAGGCATCTAGTCAGCTAACCTGGGTTTGGGAGTGGCTTGAGCTGATTCTGATTACAGCTTTAGATCCTGGACTTAACTAGCATTTCAACAACAAACAAACAAACAAACAAAAAACCCACTAGCCTGTGGCACCTTGTACTGTCTTCAGTAATCCCTGTACATTTCTTAGCCAAGTATAAGTTCTTTCATTGCAGATAGAGACCAAAAGACATAAGCCGAAAGTTTAGGAAACAAATTTTGTGGGAGAAATGATAAAATCCCTCAGGGAAAAAACTGTTATTTCCCTTCTCCAAGAGTTTTTCTTCTAGAAAAAAATGTGACAGCAGAGCCTATGAAGCAGCCACACAGTAGACAGGTGTCTCACAGAGAATTCTTTAATATATTAATATTTAATATATTATTATGATGATGTGAATTGATAAAGGAACTTGGTCTACTCAGTAGGTTCAAATCAAATACATACAGGTATTACTGGTCAAGTACATGCAAGTGACATACCAGAAGCCTCACTAAAGAAATCAATCACTCAAGCTGGTGTCCAGACAGAGGCTCCAGGAGAACAGGCTGGAATATGGAATAGCCCAGGGGAAGAACTTCGACCAGTGTGCTACTCAGGAATATATATGACCGCTCTCATGGATCCTACATTTTTTTACAATGTAATCTCTACCAGACACCATGGTAGACTCCAAAGATGGCCTATCTTAAGTCCCAGAGCTGCACATATGTGCCCTCACAATGAGGTTGTCATGGTTGACCATTTAATGGAATAACAGGAGCGCTTGTAAGTGGGCTGGAGAAAGGCCAGTCATAGAAAGCAATGTGAAGACAGAAGGAGAGAGACGGGTCACAATGGGAAAGAGAAAAAAGATTTATGGTGCTAGACTGCCGCTGTAAAGATGGGGGGAGCCGAGGAAGGGGGGCTGGAGCCAGTGGAAAAGGTGCAGAGTGCTCTCTCCTAGAGGCTCTGCAAGCACAGCCCTGTGGACAGTTTTTTTTTTAAAGCATCAGTAAGACTCTGGATTTTTTTACATCCAAACTCTAAGATCATAGACCTGTGTTGTTTTAAATCACTAAATTTGAATCCTATCACTTGGGAAGCTGAGGCAGGACGGTTCAAAGAGCCAAGCCAGGACTACATACCAAGCCCTTGTTAAGGGAAGAGAGAGGAGAGAGGAGGAAAGAATGCAAGGGAGGAAGGGAGGGAGGGAGGGAGGGAGGGAAGATTCATTTCTGAGCTTCTTTTTTCAGCAATCAATTAATCAGAATCAAAAATACAAAGCAGTCACGGCTGGGATATTTGCTTAGCAAACATGAAACCCTTGGTTCTGCCTCCATAAACACATAGACACACACTTGTATGTGAGTGTATATATGTGTATGGACATGAATGTGTATGTATGTATGTAACACTTGTGCCAAGGGAAAAATAAAGGTCATTATGTTTATCACACTGCATATAGTCATTCACCATAACTAATAAACTTTTCCACAAGTTTAAACTGTGTGATCGAAAGCATAAGTCTCCATTAGTCAGCTCTTTAGCAATATGTAGCATATGACTGATGACATAATACCACAAAGTCCTACAATGCCATCAGGAACAAAGATAAAACTACATTTAGTGTAGTTGCTACACTTCATTAAAACCTACTTCTATGAAAATTCATAATTCATTTATAAAATACATAGCAACTCTCTGTTAACCAAAACACCCTACTGTGTAACAATATAATTTATTGCTAACTCATTGGATTTTTAGAAGAAGAAATACAACTATAATTACTGTCTGTATCTTGTTAACATTACTTCTGAGACAAGTCACTGTGATAATGAAATTCTAATTAAATACAAGTAAACTCAATTTGAGGTAAACTGGCTGACAGACTCGTTTCCTATTCTCTCTAATGTACAGCACATATATAATTAGATATGCAAAGATGTATCTAATCAAAGTATGGAAAATAAGTAATAAGAAGAGAATAAAATACACACATACTGAGGCGGAAAGATTGTAAGAACCATGGAGGGGGAGAATATCCAAAGACTCTGCCTCCCCTAACAACAACACACAAAGAAAAGAAAAAAAAAAAAAACTGGCTACGGCTTGTAAAATTCATAATCCTCTATCCCCTGTACTGGTCCAGCAACCCTACTGAGGTTGGGGACAGGGAGGAGGGTAATGGGGGTACCATCAAAAGACTTGCTCATACTATGTATCTGATTATTAACAATAAATAAGTTTTAAAAAATACAGTACCTACAAGAAAGTAAAATATACTATTTTATATAAAGGCTTTAATTCTTTACTTTTCTCATCAACAGTTTAAAAAAATTATTGAAGTAACTAAAACTTACCCTTTCCCTCCTAACTTAAGATGTTACAAGGAGGAGGAAGAGAAGTCTGAAAAGGAGGCTAGTTAGTAAAACTAAATGGGAAAATCTCAATTAGGAAGCCTAACTTCTGAACTCATTCTTAAATACCACTGAATTGTGGATATTTTTTAAACTAATAGTATATATGTTTTGACATTTTTCTATCACACATTTTGATTTACCAGCACAAGTTATTTGTCGCTGTATTTTATTGTTTGTGACAGAGCCTCCCTGTGTAGCCCTGGCTGGCCTGGAACTCAGTATACATACCTTGGTGGCCTCAAACTTACAATGATCCTCCTGCCTCTCCCTGATGACAGATGAGTGCTGTCACACCCAGTCTATGCAGTGCTGGGGATCGAATCCTGGGCTTTGTGTGTGCTAGGAAAGAAACAACTGAGCTACATCCTCAGCCTCTTGTCATTTGTGTTTTCTGATTCATAATGTATTCAAAATAAGCCAAATGCATAAGAGCAAATTAATCCGCACCATACAAACAAATCAATACAAGGAAGTCACTTAGCATCACACAAACGTAATGGGATGCAGAAAAGACCCTATAAACTGCTGGGTAAGGCAATGTGTGGTGGACTTCAGTAAATTCTTTCCCTTCTCTGAGCTTTACTTTCATATGCACTAAATGATACCACCACCACTAGACTGCAGGATTACTCAGAAGTTTAATAATAATTTAAGTGCAGCCCCTAGGATCCTAGACCAGGCACATTCTAGGCAATAAGAAGACGTTGGGTAAATAGCAACACAAGTGTTTACTATGTCCCAGGCACTGACCTAATTATTAATAACTATCACCACTGTCACTATCTTCATGAACTTGCTCCTCACCCACCTGAGGACACTTTGTAACTCTTTACCCAAGTTAAGTAGCACAGGAACACTAATAGCTAATGCCAAGCACTGAGCTGATTATATGGATTATTTCAATCAATCCTCAGGAGCCTCACACCAATAACCCATCTTCTACAGATTAGGAAATTGAGGTCGAAAAAGATTAAATAACCTGCCTCAAAAAAAAAAAAAAAAAAAGAAAGAAGGAAAGAAGGAAGGAAGGAAGGAAGAAAGGAAGGAAGGAAAGAAAGTCTGCTATGAGACACAGCATTTCTTCCCCACTAAAAGAAATACTGATTTAAATCAACAGCAGACATCTCCTATGTGATGTCAGTTGGTCCTAATGAGTTTTTGAAATTGATGAGTCAGGTGAACAGCCTCGTCAGGAACTGAACCAGAACATTCGCACTGGGGTTCCAGCCCAATAGGGGAACCAAGGGTGGAAAATTCCAGGTCTTAACCAATCAGTTGTCAAGTGTCAAGAGAAGTGAGTAGAAACAGTCCACCAACCATTGATCTTCACGAGAGTGACTATTAAACCCACTACATGGGCAAACTCAAACCCTGCCCTAGACTAGGCGGGTGGGGGTGGGGGGTGATCTCTTCAGTTAATGAGACAAGGAACTCAATTTGTAAGATGGAACCCGTTCATTTAGAGACTAGCAGGGACCCGGGGGTGACTAACAGGGACCCGGGGTGGCTGCAGGGACCCGGGGGTGACTAGCAGGGACCCGGGGGCGAGTGCATAGGACTGTGTCTACATTTACTCCTCCACCTCCGCCAAGCCTCCCGCCATCCAGCTGAGCCCAGGGTGTGGTGGGCGAGCCCTGGGTCAGGGAGCCCGAGCTCTGCGGGGGACTGGGGACTGCAAACAGGGACGAGACTCACGATGCCCCCCCGAGGGTGACCCCGTGCGGGGCTCGGGAGGGGGCACCCCGCAGTCTCGGATCCCGCGAGGACCGGAAGCGACCACACTCACCTGCCGCCCTCCCGGCGCCCCGCACACCTGTAGCTCCGGGAGGTAGGCGAGCTTCGCGGCGCCCCCCGCACCCCGAGCCAATCAGAGCACGCGGCTCCCGTCGCCAGCCAATCGCAGAGCTCCTTAGACCCCGCGGCTGCGAAGCCCCCCGCAGCCCAGGCGCTCCGCGCGGCGGGGACAGGCCCGCGAGGAAAGGAGAAGGGAAACGGGGAAGTCGCTCTCCAGCCTGGGACGAGAAGTCCGCGTCTCCCGGCTCAATCCGAGCGGCCGGGCCGCCACGCCCCCGGCCAACCGCCGCCGCCGCCTGGTTCGAAGGGACCAATCAGAGAAGGGGGCGTGGTCCGGAGCCCCGCCCCAAGGAGGCCCGTGCAGCCAGCTCGCTTGGAGCTCTGTGCCCAGCTGCACCTGGTGCCTCGGGGCTCTGGTGGTCCGGCCACTCCTTGAGCTGAAAATCAAAGCGAAAATTACAGCCGGCCGGCCCACCTGGACTGTCTGGGACAGGTCATCCCCTCCTGACCGCGGGAGAGGGCGTGAATTGCTCTTACGTGGAAGGGCTTCCCTGGGACTCCCAGCTGCTTCTTACCCCAAATCCACTCATTCCGGATTGAAGCCAGGCCAGCAAGCTAAACCAGCAGGGATGGGGTCCTGAGCTGAAGGCTTTCAGAAAGAGGTGGACGTGACAGATGAGAGGAATCCTGTAGTTCCGAGACAGCTGGAAACAGGAAGATGTTGGCTCTTCAGGAAACTTGAGGGAGGGGGTTGGCTCTCAGAGCAACAATGTAACCATGTCATTGTTAACAACAGTGTAACAATGTAACAACTCAAGTGTGGCTTTCCAATATAGGAAAAACAGTTCCTGGCTAAAAGTCAGGAGGTCCGTGTTCTGTTGCCTTTGTCATATCATGTCACCTCTGTAAAATACAGGCATTGAGCTGAAAGATAACCTCCCTCTGGTAGTTTCTAGCATCTATTCTTTTCGTGCTACAAAAAGAAGGGCAACATTGTTGCATGCATGCTGAAGAAACTAAAATGAACAGTGCTAAGCAGCATGACAAAGGCTCTTTGGAAGTCTGTGAAAACGGAGACGGGCAGAGATTTGAAAAGAGGTGAAGATTTAAGGAATGGTAGATCTGCTAGAGGGGAGAGTCATCACCAGGAAGGGGTGATTTTCAGACAGTAGGAACAAGAAATGCAGGGAACATGGAGGCATATGGAATGCACTTGGAGCCGTCACTCTGAATAAACCATTTCAGGGCTGGAGAGACAGTCCAGTGTGGGGGTGTGAGCACAGGTAACAGGCCTGGTGGGTGCTGAGAAGTACAGATGCTTTCCTGAAGGCAATCCAGATAAGGGAAGGAAGGATAGTGTGAACACATATGTGGTTTAGAGAGAAAATTCATTTTCAAAGATTTTGCAGATGGGAATGAGGCCCGTTGTCATTTCCAAAACTTTAAAGATGTCAGTTCCCTAAACTAACTCAGAAGGGCTGGTGAGGAAGAAATGTGTGCAGATAGCTAAATGGCTGATGTATCTGCTCTCACTAATTATGTGATCAGGACACTGGTCTGAGGAACTCAAGGGAAACAGCTGTGGGGGAGAAAGTGCATTTTTGTTTGGGTGTGTTCAGTTTGACTTGTGAAAGAAATGGGCATAGAGATGTTCAAATGATAGTTGGAGAGTTGTCTGAAGGCACTGAAATTCATCTGTGCAAGAGATACACAGATCTGAGAAGTTAGTCCAACAATGTTATTGAATGTTTGCCTTGCATAAGTTAGTCCAACAATGTTATTGAATGTTTGCCTTGCATCCGGCTCTATCCTAAATACCAGGGATCCTGCTCTCACAGGGTTCTGGGTGAGTAAGTGAAGGTGATCATTAAAAGTTGACCTACAAGTGGTAAATGAATCTTATGAAGCCAGACAGTAATTACGTGTGTGTGTGTGTGTGTGTGTGTGTGTGTGTGTGTGTGTGTATAAAACTGAAGCTGACGTCAGAGTACTTTGCTGACCATAACAGCAGTAGAAATTCACAGAATTTCAACCTGTTCCCTAAAGTTTCTAGTTAAAAACTCCAAGACATTCATTTACCTCATTTAGCCAAATTTTGAGTTAAGGCTTTAAATTAGATTTGTTAAACACTTACATCAGAACGCTTCTGCACAGAACCTTAAGAATAAATGTGGTTCAATCTCTAGTACTGAAAAAAAACTAAACTGTTATACAAACTTTATTTGAGGTGTCAGTTGTTACAGCATGCATGCATGAGCTTAATTATTTGAATAACATTGATTAAAAATTGAAAGTATGGTGCATGAGGAATAAAAAAACACCCTTTTCACACATGATGCTTAATTGTTTAAAAATTACTTACTGAACATTTGCAGCAGGATATTTTAAAAATGACTTTCTCCTTATTCTCATTGTTTATTTGGTTATTAAATTATAGGACAGTGTGGTGGTAACCGGTGATCCAGAGAAAATATATCTTTGCAAATCACTCCTCTTAAAGCCCATATTTTCCAGTGGATAAAAGTGAGGTTGATGAGGAGTTCCTCTTTAGGTTTGTGGATTCTTGTTGCTTTTCTCTACTTTAAGTTCCCCCTTGTGTCTTTCCCTAAGCACACTGACCAACTTACTTACCTTGATTTTAACACTGCAATTAGTAATTGAGGGTTCCAGCTAATGAGCTAAAATCGACTTTCATGTGTGAGCTTTCTTCTAATTAGCAGTTAAGTTAATGGGCATGTTTTAGAGGTTGTCTTTTTCACTGATTTGGCATGCAAGCAAGACTCACCAAGGCTGGTGAACTCACATCCCATGGCAAAGCCTGTTCATTCTGACTTTCCAGTTGGGAAAAGATGTATTTAAAGAAGCAGCATGTTTGGAAGTCGAAATTTTAAAATTCATTACTTTAGGAGTCATCGGCTAGCTGACTGAAAAGCTCTTTTGCAAGCAGAAGAATCTCTCCCCTTTAGTCTTTGGGTTATGGAATGCAATCAGACCTTTTCACAGCCCTACAAGGATTTAAAAATACAATGTACTGATGATTTTTGTTCTGCTTTTAACTACCTTTTCTTCTGCATCTCATTGTTTTATAAATGTCAATGCTTTAACACTATTGAGTTTAGCCTATGGATTGTACTTTGTGTGATGAACTGAATGAAATCTTTGGGTAATGGAGATGTCATAGTCAGTCATACGCCACTGGGATGAATCCCCAAACCAGGAACAGTTTGGGGGAGGAAAGTATTTATTGAAATTACAGATTGAGGGGAAGTTCCATGACAGCAAAAGAAGCTGGCCCCTTTCACAGGTCCAAGCAGAGAGAGAGAAACCCATCAACAATAACACACACAGAACAGGAAACAGACAGGAGAGCCAAGGAGAGAATTTCTTCTCTTTTTATAGGCTTAGGGTGGGATCTTACAACCCTATCACAGACTTAATGGCTTCCTGAGTCTTTGGAATTTCCTTCCTGCACTGCCCATAAAGGAAGGGATGTTTACTTCTAGCTCTACTGAGCTTCCTTATATCCTACCCCCTACAGAGAGGCTGCCTTCCTGTAAACATCCTCAGAGACCCACCCAAGATAATTAAAAAGATCAAGTTGACAACAAAACCTAACCTTCAACATCCACTCTCACCACTGCTCTTTAACATAGTGCTTGAAGTTCTAGCCCAAGCAATAAGACAGGAGAAAAGCATAAAAGGGAGACAAATCTGAAAGGAAGAAATTAAATTATCACTCTTTGCAGATGACATGAATATATATATCAGACCCAAAGAATAGTATCAGTAAACTCTTGAAAGTGATCACTGCCTTCAGCAAGGAGGCAGGATACAAAATTAACACACAAAAATCAGTAGCCTTTCTACATACAGAAGACAAGCATACAGAAAAAGACATCAGAGAGTCTGTCCCATTTTCTATAACCTCAAAAAAAAATCAAATACCTTGGAATATCACTAACCAAGGTTGTGAAAGATTTATATAAGGAAAATATTGAAACTCTCAAGAAGTAAATAGAGGAGGATGTGATAAGATAGAAAGATATTCCATGCTCATGAATAGGGAGAATCAATATAATAAAAATGGCAATCCTGCCAAAAGCAATTTACAGATTCAATGCCATACTGATAAAAATTCCAATCTCTTTCTTCACAGACAGAAAAACCAATCTCAAAATTCATCTGGGAGGGCAAAAGATCTCGGATAGCTAAAACTATTCTAAGTAAAAAAATCCTATTCAGGAGATATCACCATGCCTGACTTTAAAACATACTACAAAGCCATAGTAACTAAAACAGCATGGTACTGGCATAAAAATAGACAGACCAGTGGAATAGAATTGAAGACCCAGCTTTTAATCCAAGTAACTTCAGTTACTTGGTCTTTGACAAGGGTGCCAACAATGTATGCTGGGCTAAAAATAGCATCTTCAACAAATGGTGCTGGAAAAATTGGATAAACACACGTAAAAAAGTAAAATTAGACCCACTCCTCTCACCATGCACTAAAATCAACTCCAAATGGATCAGAGACCTCAATATAAATCATATAACCGTGAATACCCTGGAAGAAAAAATAGGAGGAATTCTACATGAAATAGGAGTAGGGAAAAACTTCCTGAGCAAATCTCCAGTAGCCCAGGAAGTACAACATTCACTTAACCAATGGGACCTGATCAGGCTCAAAAGCTTCTGTACAGATAAACATACCATACTCAGAGCCAATTGACCCCCATCAAACTGGGAGATGATTTTTGCCAGCTATAACTCAGACTCAGAGGTCTAATTTCCAGAACCTACAGAGAACTCAAAAAAATTAATAGCAAAAACTCAAACTGCCCCCTCACAAAATGGGGCACTGATCTCAACAGAGAATTCACAGAGGAGGAAACAAAAATTACCTTTTCTCACTTAAGAAAGTGCTCAGCATCCTTAAGCATCAGGGAAATGCAAATCAAAACCACAATGAGATTCCACCTTACTACAGTCAGAATGGCAATCATAAAGAAAACCAACAACAATAGGTGCTGGCAAGGATGCCAGGGGGTGGGGGGGAAGGAACCCTCATTCACTGCTAGTGGGACTGCAAGCTTGTTCAACTGCTTTGGAAAGCACTGTGGAGACTCCTCAACAGAATGGACACAGAGCTATCCAACCAATGGACCCAGCTATCCCTTTACTAGGCATCTACCCTCAAGATGTCACATCTCATCACAGAGACATTTGTGCAACTATGTTTAGAGCAGCTTAATTCATAATAGCTAAGAATTGGAATCAACTATAATGCCCATCCATGGAGGAATGGATAACAAAACTGTGGTACATTTGCACAATGGAATTCTACTCAGCTTAAAGAAAAAATGACATATCAAAATTTAGAGAAAAAGGGTCTGACTTGAAGTAGATCTTACTAAGTGAACTCTCAAAAGAACAGAGAGTCAAATGCCACATATTCTCCCTCATATGCAGTTCCTAACCAGGTTAACTGTAAACTCTACGCAGACCAGTCAAGAGAAGTAAGAGTTAATGAAAGAGGAGTAAGGAATGGGGGGAGGGGTATAGGGGATGACAAACATGAAGCTAAACCAAAATTGGTTCAAAATCATAATATCCTCACATACATAATGTAACCTATTGAGCAAGTAGTGGGCGTTGTCTGGCAAGAGGGGCTGTGAATAGAAGGGGAAAGAGTCTAAGCCTGTGAAAAATTGATCAGTCTGGCAACTCCTGGTCCCAGTCACTGGCTCCTTCCCTCACTGAGCTGTTGACCAAAGTGACCCATGAGGTTCCAAAAGATGACAGGATTCTGTCAAAGCTCTTGAATACCCACCCCAGGTCTGAGGTAGGACCCTGTTGCTGAAGAAACCACAGAAAGCCATCTACTAGCATTGAGGGACCCTGCAGGGTCCAGAATGGTAACCAGCCCCCAGATGGTAGTCAGTGCTGTGCTGGAAGGCACTGCATAAGCTGCCAGGGAAAGCTCGTCAATGACAGCTGGAGTAAACAGAGACCACTCACATGAAATGCAGTCTGCCACCATGAGTAGGCTGAACACACTTCCTACTGGGAGAGAACAGCAAACAAAGAAACGATCACTTGTGCAATGGAGGCACCAAAGCCTGGTGGAGATAATCAACAGCTTTTAATTCAGCCAAGTAATCCAGTCAGTGATGGGGAGCCCTTAAGTGGAACTGGGGACTCAGGGGGAAAGGCACCGGGAACCAAAATCTTGGGACCCCAAAGAGAAATTCACTTTACAAGTGATTTACAAAGAGGCTACTAACAATAGAATCTAGCTAATTCAGAAATATGTATCTCAGTTAACCTATACTGATCTCACTCTCTGATGGAGATTCTGTTTGTATTTTTCAGAAGGCAGAGAAAGAGAGAGAGAGAGAGAGAGAGAGAGGGAGCTGTGGCCTTTCCAACCCTACCAACTAGCCACAGGCCAATAGCTGACATCCTGGCAAGAGATGAGCCACCCCAGACCTACTGTGGAGGATCCACATGGAACCCCACAGAGAGTGGTGGGATAAGCAAGAGACCTATATCCACAGCCAATCAGTCAACCTAGGATGAGCCAGACAGACACCAATGATCTTCAACACAACCTAAAGCAGAAGTACAGAGGCCCCTAAGACCTCAACAATAAAGCAGCCTTAATACTCACCCACCATGACTCAGGGAACTGAGTGGAAGAGGGGGCAGAAAGATTGTTAAGAGCCATTGTCTCCCTTGGTAACAACATACAAGGGGGGGTGGAACCAGGTTGACTCATAGGCTATCCATTACCCCCTACCCCATAGACTGATCCAGTTTGCACATGGAGGAGGATATCCAGCTGATTGGGGACAGGGAAGAGGGAACTCGGGGAATTGGGGACTCCAACACATTATTTGTTCACTCAATGTATCTAATTTATGGATAATAAATTTAAAAAAAAAGAAAGTTGACTACAACATATACCAACTTTCAGTGGCATGTAAGAAAAACAAAAAACTTGACTTTGTCTTGCTTGGAGACCTGCAAGTTATCTCAAGGGGGTCAGGGGCACATGCTGCTTCAAATGTGGATTGGGCTCAGGTGTGCCCCTTCTGCCTCCACCTAGGGCATTCTTTTCTCCAGGAAGGGGGTGACAGCAGAAGTGAGCAGTGAGCAGACACGTGAAGGCTAAGGTTGGCTCCCGGCTGCCATATTGTCACTTACACCCATGTTCCCTAGCCCAGCATCGCATGGGGAGGTGAGGAAGTATGCTCTGTCTAGCCTTGCAAAGGATGTTACTAGGGTGACTCAGGGTCCTTTGTGCATTCTCTTAGTCACATAGATAAAGGAATCAACAGACGATCTTAGAAGGAAACTCAAGGGTAAGTTTATTTGAGTTGGAGTACGCAAGGCAGGCAGCTGCTGGGAGGAGAGGGATGACTAGGAGGTGAAAGGAAGCTATGCTTTCTGAGCTGCATGTCCAGAAAAGCATACAGGCTCATCAATGCATTCTGGCAGCAGCTGCATGGAAGGGCCGGGCTGGGGGACTTGAGAGGGCATAGGAAATGAGAAGACTTGGAATTTCAGGGCAAATAGAAGTGGGATTTGGGCTGGTATCTGAAAAGGAAGATAGAACAAGGGAAAAGAAAAGGTTATCCTTTTTAAGTTATAAAATAGACCAACAGGCTGAGGATCTGCAAAGGACTGCATGGAGGCAGGGGCTTCTGGGATATACAAGTACATAGTGTCTTAAAGTGTCTGCAGGTGTATCATGTTTGTTAAAGTATCTGGAACAGACAGCTTCTCTGACTGGCAGCTTCCTGTCCACATGATTGACAGGCCCTTTTGGATTAACTGTTAAGGGAGGGGTTATCTTTGTAATTTTATTACCCGGGGAAGATTAAAATCCCATGTCTCCACCTGAGGCCAGAGATATGACTTGGGCCCCATTCTTTTGACAAAAAAAAAAAAAT